>JABXWE010102279.1:0-68224 GCA_014611495.1 Limonius californicus
CTGAAGACCTGGATGATGTCATAGATCGGTTAGCAGACGAGTTGCCCCCAGAATTGCAACCACTTCTTCAATGGTTTGAAGATGCTTACGTCGGACGGCCGAATCGACGAGGAAATGGTAGACGCCCTCCTATTTTTGCACCCAATATTTGGTCGGTTTATGACCGTGTCCTGAACGGCACGGATAGAACAAATAACCACGCCGAGGCTGCTCACAAGCGATTACAAACAGAATTGGCTATGGATAATCCTGTCATTTGGAAATTTATAGATGCACTAAGAAAAATTCAATACGGCAGAGATTTAGTTTTAGAACAGCTTGTTGCGGGACACTCACCTCCACATAAATTAAAAAAATACATTGATGCTGATACGAGACTCTACAGAATCGTAGCGGATTATCGTAATCGTGATAGTATGGATTACTTAAGAGGTATGGTATATCCCATAATTATGAAATGAATCCGTAATTTTAAGTTATTTTTTATAATATTATTATTGTGATTGTTCATTATTTAGTTTGCGTTAGTATTATTTATGCAGGGCGTCCTGAATAGTTCTTGCCATACGAGAAACTCCTAATTTTAAAATTTACCTAAAAAATCCACTGTTCATAAAAAGTTCTGCTTTCTGAGGCGATAATATTGATTTATTGAAACTTCAGATAACAAATTAACACAAGTATAAAAATTCAAATTTGCCGAGAGAAGTAGGTACTCTTAATTTTTATTTTAGAGCAAAATGTAATAAGATGTTATTTAGAAACATCTGTGCTCAAATACAAAATTTCAAATCAATGTACCGGGTGCCATCGAAAACACCGCGCCAAGCTTTCATTAGCTATGGGTTCTAAAATGAAAATTTTTTTTAAATAACTACATACAGTATGTTTAAAAATATGATAATATAAATCTGAAATTAATAATATGTAAAAAGAGTTTTAAGACGCATACTATACGCAAGTGGAATAAGTTGCTATAGTTTTGATATTTGAATTTTTAATACTTCAATATTATGGCCTCAGAAAACAGAACTTTTTATGAACAGTGAATTTTTTTTGGTAAATATTAAAATAAATACGTTTCCCATACGAGAACTTTCCAGGGCACGCTGTAGATAAACGTTGACATATTTTATTTTTATTTTTTATAACTATTATATTAATTATTTAATTGACTAATATGTAACTTTTGTAATTTATAATTTGTGCATACAATAAATAACATTTTTTAAATATTTGCATACATTACCTATTCAATCCCATTTTTTTCACAGATGTAGTTGTTTACCGTAAAGTTTAATTTTTGTAAATATTATTTTTATAATTTCTACTTTAGATTCGAAATTTAAATTTAAATCAATTTACGTGTCCGAGTGCGTCTTCGCAAATCAAAGCGGTAAAGAAAAATGTATTAACTTTATTTCTTACTTTTGAATAAACCTGTATAATTCCATTTAATATCGGAAAAGGAATTCTTAAATTTTCACTTTCAACAAGAAGCCGCAGTAGACATTTTCAGGAAAAGATTTTTTTTAGAAATTTATTCACAAAAGTTAAACTATTTCTTAACTTGAGTTCATGGATACCGAAGATTTACAATACACAGTTAATTGTGTTCGTATAGATTTAATTTTGGTAAGACAGAAACAAACGTGCTCTGGACTAATAAACGACAATTACCGCGATACTTCTAATGTGTACTGTATAGGGTGTCGTAAAATTGAGTACCTATAACTATATTGAGGAGCAGAGAATTAAAAAATAATTAGGGTTTCTTTAATAAACTTATGGTCTAAACAGCTTCGTTAAGAAGTAACAGTCCCCTAAATTGGTAAATATTTTCAAAACGGACAAGAGTATCTAATAATTTCATTTTTTTTAGTGTTTGCTGTTTTAGTAAACCCACACCTTTTAGCATAACCCATGATCAGAAATTTCTTTTCTTTGAGGTAGTTTTGGCGGGTTGGGGGCGACTTCGCCCCTTATTTTTTAACGAACGGGATTTTAAAAACGTAACGTGAAATTTAGATTCTCATGTAAAAATACAGAAAATAAGTCCTCTTGTTTCTTTTTGATAAGTTACCGTTCTCGAGATTTTCACGTCTAAGGCTTTAGTTTTAGGCTTTGATAGAAAAAATAAGTGAAGCTATGGAATTAAGCATTATCAGTGTGCAGTTTTGCAAATGATAAACTGTTACTTCCTCTGCTGTCTAAAAAATCTTATCAGGGTACACCATAAGATTATTAAAAAATCCTTAATTATTTTTAAATGTTCTACCCCTCAACCCTAGTACAGTTTTGGGTACTTAATTTTGATATACCCGCGTCCAACCGTCCATGCGTTCAAAGGTACCTGCGTTCAAACGCCTCCGCGTTCAAACGTCCCTGCGTTCAAACGTCTCCGCGTTCAAACGGCCGCGTTCAAACGGCCGCGTTCAAACGTCCTAGACCGGGTTTTCTATTCCTAAACTTTCAATAGCGGGGAATTTATGGGCTCAATTTTCTCATTCATTAAAGGTGTATTTTTTAAAGTGTGTTTGTGAATTTGAAAGGTCTCGAGTATATCCCATTTACGTTTATCATCACAGAAGTGTAAAAATGTTATTAATGTTATTATATTATTTGATGTCAATGCATGATTGCGTTCTAATAAGTGTTTAGCGTAGTTAGATTTTTCTGGGTGTTTGTATTTGTATGAGCGTACACACTATTCACGATTGATTTGTCATCCAGCAGGCTGTGTTTTTTTTCTTAAGTTGCATTTCTTAAATATTATTTGATTGATTTCTAGCAATGTCAAAATGAAATTGCCCTGTTGCCAGCTCTAGACTCCCCTACTTGTCTAAAATAATCTAGTAAGTTTAGAATTAATAAAACACATAATATATTATATCTACTTAATTGTCAGAATGGTGAAAGTTATTAACAAAGTTACTAAACTGCAAATTGTGAAAGCTTTCAACCATTATAAAAGAGATAGGCCAGACTTCACACGATTTACGATTATAAATCGATTAATTGATATATTTGGGGTAAGCATGTATTATTTCTTAAATATGCAATTGCAAATTACTTATAATTTTAGGTGTCGTAGCGTTCTATAAGGGACATTTTATCACAAGGACAGGACGTTTTGAAATCTTCCATTTGTAGTATACGCGCTAAGACGGACGTTTTCTTAAATTACACGTTTAGAAAAGATTTGCAACGACAAATTTGGCACTATCATCTGAAGAATGAACATTTTACTCTCGACAAACTCTTGGCTGACTGTCGCGAAAATTTGGAATACAAGGGGGGCAGGACTACTTTATTCAAAATTATTAAATCAATGGGTTACAAACACAGAATGGTGAATGGACGCAAAATTTTATGTGAACAAAAACACGTCGTTGCATCCAAAATTAAATTGTTGAGACAATTTCTCCAATATCAAAATTCTAGTGAGAATGTGACATTCGTGTACCTAGACGAAACGTGGATCTACCAAAATGGATCCGCGAGTCGTCAATGGGTACATGAAACCGATCTTAAAAGTAACCCAGCCAAAATTAAAAGTGGAGGGAAGAGGTTCACGATTTTGAATGCGGGATGTAATTTAGGCTTTTTGGAAGGGTGCGACATGATACTAGACTGAAAGAACAACGACAGGGACTATCATAAAACTATGAATAAGAAAATTTTTCAAAATTGGTTGGTTAATCAGCTGATTCCTGCTTCGGACAAGTTGCAAAGAAAATTTGTCGTGGTTATGGACAACGCACCTTATCATTCAGTGCAGTTTGACAAGCCGCCCATATTTTCGTGAAAAAGGTGTATTGCAGGAATGGTTGGTTAACCACCACAATGTCGAAATACAGGGCAAAATTACTAAGAAAAAACTTTGGGAGTTAACTAAACCTTTTACAGCAGACGGAAATAAAAGATACGTAACTGACGAAATTTTGAAAAAGCGCAACTGTGAGCATTGTGAAAAACTTATTTCGGAAGACTGGACAAAACATATGGGAAATCTATCGTTTGAAAATATTCCTCCTTTCATTATTTCAATTGGGGAATCTGATTCAGAATCGGAGGGTGCCGATGATTCAGATACTTCTAGTGATAGCATGAAGGTGGAATAGGGTAGGGGATATTCTTTGGGCATCTAAATTGTGAATGAGTGTTTTACAGTTTTTATCTCGCCCGAGAAAAACATTGACCTCGGTGGAATACGAACTTGGATCTCTTAGCACCAGATAGAAACAGTCAACCACTGGACTACCATAAGATCAATTTGAAATATGAGCGGCATAGACGTTAATTCTTTTTAATTTGCTGCAAGACCTAAATATAGGACAACAAAGAATGGCGTGGAATATGCTCTGTATACATACGATTTGAGTTCAGAATTCTCGTGTAAAAAGAACAGCAATATGTATTTGGAATGTGTTACGACAACATTTAAATTATAGTTATTATTTTATTTATAATGAAATCATTATTAAGTATATCTAAGTATTATAAACCAATATTGGGCATAAATAGGTGGACGTTAAATGAACAAACAAGCTCCACTGGCAACATCGCCTGCTTTCAAAAAACATAACCTCCACCAAGAAAAACTAGCATAACCCAACTTAATTAATTGACAAATTTCAATAATACCACACATTCCCCCAGATTTCCACAGCCTGTTGGATGGCAAATCAATCGTGAATAGATTATATGTATGCTCTGCATCTGCTCTCAAAATTTCTAATTGTTTGACCTATGTATACATAATTACACTGTGAACAGTTTAATTTATAAATTACTTACTGTTACTGTTACTGTGTGCAATTTGTTTAATAATTGAAATCTCTTTGGTGTAATGATTGTTATTTAGAGGAACTGTTAGAACTCTGTGTATCAATGATCTATAGGCTGCTAATGTATGTGTTTTATGGTGATAGGCGTCCTGTAGTAGCGTGATACCTGTTTTTCAACATGAAGCGCATAAAAACACTTTCAACACCTTATTTAGCGAAAAAAATAGAACTAACGAGTTGTTTACGAAAGATTACAGAGAGGGGAGAATTATTTTATCTATAATTACGAGCTTCCTTGGCTTTGAAGTGCCAGACGGTACAATATATACCTACCTATCTGAAGAAGAATGGTATCAAGACAGATAAACAAAATATGTCGCAAAAAATGATAGCGGTAAAAACGCTTCATTAGTTTTCAAAAGTAGAACAAGTAAAGCTGATTATCATGAGAATATAAAAAAAAAAATTTTGCGTGATGGTTTAAAACTCAATTGATACCAAACCTTACAAAGTCTTCATTTATAATTATAGATAACACAAGCTATCACAGCGGCGTTTAAAAGGAAATACCTACAAATTACATTAAAAAAAATGTTTTTTTTTCCGTTAATAAGCAAAAATATAGATTACGTTGAAAAGACAGTAATAGGCGAAATTTTGAGTATTGTGGCTCTTCGAAGAACAACAAAAATCTAGACTATGTCAAAGAATTTTACCAAAATTTAGGGCTTTTGCCATACCATTGCCAATACAACACAATTGAAATGGTATTGCCAGATAGTATGATCAACAAATCGGAGCAACCAAGTTGTCGCCCGAAGGTGTTATTACAACTTGAAGCAGAGTGCTTAACGAAATGGGTGGAGAGAAATGGGAGATGTATATGTCAACAAAGTAGACAAAGTTATTGATTCGACGTGGACTGTTGAATATGGAGAAGACATTTTTGATACTCAACCCTTCATTATTACCATTAAGGCTCCGAAAGTTCTTCTGATGATTTGAAGATAAAATTTATTGAGTTTCTAATAGGTAGTACTTCTGTGTTCGTTGCCTAACTTTAGAATATAACAATCATTGAATACATGACCATTATTGTTATAGGTAGGTATACGAAATGAAAATATGTTTTAAGTGTATTACTTTATTGATTTATTGATGTTTAGTTTTGTAGAACGGTTTTTTATTAATTTTGTTGTGTTAAATATTCTGTTGAATTTCAAATCGGGACAAGTTCATCCTCATGCTACGTAAAAAATAAATCATTCTCTAGCAACAGGCTACAAAAAGCGATGTTACATGGTTACAAATACATGTAGTAAAAAAGTATGTAAATATCAGCAACTGTGATGTCACTTTAAAAGGGTAATCCGATGACTAGTCAAAATTTTGTTTGCCATGTTTATAATTGTTTCAATCTCTTCCTCTTACATTTTCATTGCAGAATTTTCTTTCAAAAATTAACGTACTCTGCTTAGAAAATGGCAAACTACCAGGCAACCTGAAGATAAGGAAAGACTCAACCGTAAAACCGTAAAACACTGGAACTAAAACGACTTCTATCGGACATAAAAAATTAATCCATGCAAAATTATCTACAGCACTTGTCTCCAACGGAAGCCTCAGAATAGTCACTCTGCAGAGAGACAATTTAAAGCAACCATAGAAACACGAAACACCATTGCGCCGTCCAAACAACACTTGAGCGAGAAGTAATAAAGAAAAGACACTTGCATTTGCCAACCACTTGGGTACCGTTTTCACTCCGTTTGATATTAAAATCACGCTAGAAGAAGAACAAGAAATCCAACACTATCTAGAAGCACCGTTTTAACTGTGCCGTCCAATTCCGAAGCTCAAACCTACTCAAATCCGGGCTACGCTTATGACAGAACTAAACCCAAAAAAATCACCCGGCTACAACCTAATTACAGCAACAGTGTTGAGAGAAGTGCCGGAAAAGGGGTTTATGTTTATTACCTACATCTTCAATGCAGTACTGCGACTAAGAAACTTTCCAGAACAATGGAAAGTGTCCGAAATTGTCTTAATACTCAAACCTCGCAAACCACCTACGGACCTGTCTTCTTACAGACCAATTAGTCTTTTGCCGCTGCTGTCCAAAGTTTTAGAAAAATTGCTCTTATGGAAACTACTACCTGTCATCTTAGATAATAGTCGCATACCTGATCACAAGTTTGGATTTCGGATAAATCACCACACCACTGAGCAAGTTCACCGTGTGGTTAACAAAATTACAAAGGACTTTAATGAAAAACGCTACTGCTCAACCATCATCATACATGTAGCACAAGCCTTTGACAAGGTGTCGCATCAAGAACTCTTGTTCAAAATCAAAAGAACGCTACCTTCAAACTATTATGAAATTCTCACGTCTTACCTAACCGATAGGTACTTTCTCGTTAAATACGGAAATAGTCGCACGCCCCTATGCCCTATGCACGCCGGTGTGCCCCAGGGCAGTGTGCTGGGTCCGATATTGTACCTGCTTTTTACAGCTGATCTTCCCACCTCTAATTCCACTATAGCAGTCACATTTGCAGATGGCACTGCAATACTTTCTTCTCACTCTGTACCTCATATGGCAAGTCGCCATCTCCAGCAACATCTGCAAGAACTAGAACTCTGGTTCACAAATGGTGTATAAAAAATAACGAAGGAAAGTCAGTGCAAGTGACCTTTACTCTAAGAAAAGCTACCTGCCCTCCAGTTCTGCTCAATGGTACACGAGTAACACAGAGCAAACACGCAAAGCATTTGGGACTTCACTTAGACCGACGCCTGACCTGGAGGAAGCGTAAGTTTATGAAAAGAAAGCAGCTGGGCCTTAAAATTCAAAACATATACTAGCTCTTAGGCCGAAAATCTCAACTGTCCATCGATAATAAAATTCTGCTGTATGAAACCATCATAAAGCCAATATGGAGTTACGTTATACAACTTTGGAGAACAAGCAAGCAACTCCAACATTTACATCTTAAGGCGCTTTCAATCCAAAGTCCTACGATCAATGTTTACGCTCCATGCTATGTCCCAAATAAGGTTATTCAACGTGACTTGGATATTCCTTCAATCACAGACGAAATCCAAAAACACAGTGTCCGTTATGCTACTCGCCTTAGTATTCACCCAAACGTGCTAATTGAGCCCCTACTAGAAGAAGACGTCGTCCAGCCTAAATTCAAAAGAATAAAACCTTCCACACCGCCATGTGTGCCAGTGCGTAGTGTGCGTTGTGTTGGTAAAAAGTGTCGAGCAATACAAATCTATTGAGTTTACTAAAACGAATCTCACATTGGTTTCTTTCCTACATGTCTTTGTTTTTATGTGTAAATATCCTATCATATTGTTAAATCGCCTACTGAATTTCTCTGTGAGACAGATTGTAACAGTTAGTTAAACTCTCCGTTCAATATAAAATTACATACTGAAACAAGTCAATGTTTCTTCGAATTCTTACTGCGAGCCTAAAAATTAATTTTGTCTATGATGCAGGAGTTTTCATTTCTTCTTGAAATTCCAACACTAGTCTTTCTCCGCTTGTCTAATATGATAACCCAAAGATTTAAGTTAATGTAACTTTACAATTGATGTAAGTATTGCTTGGAATATAGCTAAGAAGTTAGGCACAGCTCGGTGAAACAAGCAAAGTATTAATTTGTAAAGTTAAATAAACTTACCTTTCTCACAAATTATGATAGCTTTTAACGTACATATAGCGAGCGCTGTCAAAATGCTGTAATTTAAAATTAAACTACAGTTTCAAAGTAAAAGAAATAATATGGTCTTCATAGTTAGATGGAAAATTACGTCATAAGCGTCGTAATGTAAAAACAAACTGTGCTGTTTTTTGCGCTTTTAAAACGTTCATGTTGCAGCTTTTCATAATTAATAAAAATAAGTAATTGGATTTACCAAAAACAACTTCTCATAACCAAATAGTAAATTATTATATAAAATTTTAGCTTTTATTTTCAAATATAATGTATACAACTAAATTAAATTTGTTGTGTGTTTAAAGCTATTTTTAGTAATAATATTGTCATAGGCCTGTAATTAACTGCAAAAGCTTTTAGTGAGTACATGCTCCCATGTAAATTGAAAATTAAACATTCGCCGTGCACAAACTTTAGTTTTAAAATGCACAGTTGCCAGCCCACACAGTGTAGTAATTTACAAACATTTCAAGTTTCCGTAGCACACAGTTTAATCACAGGACGTCTGCAGTAAAACAAAACCTTTAAACTTACTTCAATATTACTCACAATCTACATTTATTCATAACTTCGCTGCGCCAAGAAATAAGAGTAGGAAATTTTCAATTTCATTCAAAAATTAATAGTTGACCGCTGTATAATAATTTTATCAAGCCCGCGCTCAGAGGCATGGATGTTCTTTCCGAGAAAGAAACTTCTAAGCAGAAGCTTATATAAACGTGGATATAAGTTCCAAAGGCGGATCAACTGAACTTACAGGGACTTTAAACTTAAACAAACGTCAGAATTGCGGGAATTATGAAAATATAGATATAAAATACTTAAACGAAGTAACTACACTGCTCCAAGAACTTAACGCACCAAGTATGAATGTTGCGATAAAAGAAAAGTAGTGCGCTGTCTACTTCAACCAAATGCATGGAATGAATGTCTGATACAAACCTGATAGACACATGTTCCTCTTGGTATGTTTCCACATCTTTAACAAAAAAATTAATCAACTTTAATTGAACATTTACAATTTGCTTCCAGTTTAGTTTTACTTTAAAACGTATTAAATCGTGTAACTGTCATCAAACAATTGCTTGTACGATCAGTCTTACTTAAAAAAATTTCTGTCGTGATAGGTGTGTCAAAGCCCTTACTTTGTCCGAAGAAGGGTATTCTTTCCGCGCTATCGCTGACAGGCTTGGGGTGAACCACACAACCATTTCTCGGGTCATCCGGCGTTTCAGAGAAACTAACGAACATGACAGACGACCAGGGCAAGGGCGACCACGTGCTAGTAACCACTTGAATTGGGAAAATAAAGATTGGAGACAAATTTTGTTCACGAGTCCAGATTTTGTTTGGAGAGTTGTGATACGCACATTCGAGTTTTTAGACGACCAAATGAACGATATGCTCAATGGAATTTTGCCCCCACGACTGCATTTGGTGGCGGCTCAATAATGTTACGGGGAGGCATATCTTTCACGGCCGCACAGACCTACACAGCTTCCCCAACGGCACATTAAACAGTCAGAGGTACATTACGGATATCTTAGAACAGTATGTTGTGCCATATGCCTCATACATCGGAGACGACTTCCAATTAATGCACGACAACGCTCGGCCCCACACAGCCAGAATTATGCAAGAATACCTAGACGACGTTGGTATTCCCGTTATGCAATGCCCAGCCAGAAGTCCCGACTTGAATCCTATTGAGCACCTCTGGGGCATTCTCGGAAGACAAGTACGATCCCTTCAACCACCCCCTGCAACGCTTAACGACCTAGGGAATTCATTAGTGGAAATGTGGGATAATCTTCAACAAGAGCAGTTCAGTATGTTAATTTCAAGCATGGACCGTCGTTGTCAAGCTGGCATAACAAGTAGAGGCGGAAACACAGCCTACTGAACTTACAAATTTCAGTTTTCGAATTTTGATTTTTTTAATTTTTGCGTTGATTGTTGTTAAACTGCGTTGATTGTTGTTAACTTTTTCTTTTCTCTGGTGACATATACCATACAATTAAAGAATTTGAAATAAGTACTACGAGTATCTTTATTTCTACAATTGAATAGATATTGATTCATGCATATGCTGTTTTGTAGGTTAATACTGTTTTACATTCCCAAGTACTGCATACAAAATTTTAAAAGCCTGTTGAAAGCTGTAAATTCATTAATCATTTGCGAAAATAGGATTTAGGGATAAATATTCTATGCTATTAAGTGAAATTCACTGTAATGGTATGTACTAACTTTGACGGTTTCAATTAAAATATTTGTTTTATGCAGCAAGCAAAGAAGCTGATTTAGCTTTTCATGAGTTACCGTCAACGTAAATTCACATTAAGATACATTATACGACAGCTGACAGGTAAAATAGATGGTAGACAACAACGTCAAATAAGCAAGTCGGGTAAAGTTATTTAAAATAGATTTCTGTCGAAAGTCAATTAGCTCGTGCTGCCAACAAATTGCTTACAGTATAATCACCGACATTTGCATTTTCTTATAGGATACAACTTTTCTTTAACTATCACACTGCAGGAAAAACCACTGAAAATCCAAAATATTTACGTCTGTATTAATGACCGGTTTTAGGCGGAAGCAACGTGGGCAATTGCTATCGGCGCCTAAAAACAATAGACGATGTCACCGTCGCACCGTTTCTTTTCTAGCAGAAAGCGCGTATTCGCACTGCTCCACCGAGGTCCCTACAATTAAGACACCTGCCTACTTTTAAGCTACACTGTTCGCCAAAAAACCGGACATTATATATTTGGTATTTTATGAATTTTTATGAGTTTATTTTATATCCAATACTAAAATTAAATATCCGGAAGAAGCTTATGAACGTAATATATATTATATTCCATAAAAACATTGTTTTCTCAAAATATCCGGTTTTGCGCAAAATCAAACAATCGCGCTTCAAAAGATTATTCTTTCGATTCCTGTTTTCTGTTAAAAATATTGTTACTTTGTGTTGTGGACGTATTGTTACTACGATTTCTACAATTACACGAAGATGGACGAAACATTCTTTATGTCGCCCAAACACTAAATGCAACTCGTCTTTGACGCCTTAACTCGACATAACCAGACTGGGCAATCTACCAGACGAAATCGTGTGAGTAGCAGACGGGATGATAATTTTGTTGCCTTATCGATACTTCGGGAACGTCGTAACTGCAAGAACTGTTGCTGATCCGTTAACTGAAGTAAGGAGAGTGGCGATTTCTGTAACTACAGAAGACTTAGAGATCGTGATTTCAACTAGAGAAACCCGCTACTGGCCCTTTATAACCCCTGCTCGTAGAACGGCAAAGTTGCGTTTTGCGCTAGGTCACCTCAATTGAACAATGGATAATTGGAGCACTGTCTTCTTTACAAATGAGTCCCACTTTAGTTTAAATTCACCAGATGGAGGTGAACGTGTGTAGCGTATACAAGGAGAAAGGTACGCTCAGTGTATCATGTCGCCAAGGATTCCATTTGGTGGTCAAGCAGTTATGGTTTGGTCGGGCATATCGATGAATAGTTGTAAAACACTGGTAATCATGGTAAATGGCACAATTGATGTTGATCGATACATAGTACCCGCTTGAAGACCCGACCTAAACCCAATAGAGCATGTCTGGGCCATGCTTGGCCGTTGTTTCTGATAGTGTGCTGACGCCCCACAGACCCTTGAATAGCGGCTCCACTTTGCGTTAGACAAAGAATGAGCAGAAATTGACCAAAAGACACTTGCAAACTTGGTGCAAAGCATGCCTCGATACTAAACAATTTGTTTTTGTAGCATTTTGAGCTTGTGATAATTTCGATCATTTTGCTTTTTTCTACCTGATCCAAATTTTCTTCATTATATTCACTAGATAGTAGACAAATTCATTTTAATAATGAATTGCTCTTTCTGCTACATAATGGCAAACAAAAGCAAAGTTTTTTGACGAACAGTGTACTTTTAAGCTTTCAATTTCATTAGTTGGAACTCCTTCTCCTTCTTGAAAGTTTTAAGCCAGCTTTAGTCCAGAGTATCTTTCCAACTCTTGGGAAGGCGACCAGGGCTCCCTCCTCGGGGAGAACCAATCTCGTTTCTAACTTTCTTGGGAGGTTCCACTCTTATCTTCTTCTTTTCGCCCATTCTTCCACTTCTTGTATCTCACATTGTCGTCTTATTTCTTCATGTCTAATTATATCGAGCCTACTCTTCCCCGCAATTTTCCGCAATCTCTTCATTTCCGTTACTTCTAGTAGTTGTTTTGTTTTTGCTGTATCTGCTCGAGTTTCTATAGCATAAATGAGAACAGGTCGTATGGTGCTCCGTACTTCCATACTTTTAGTTCTATGTTCAGAAATTTGCTGCAACATGTGATATTGTTTAAACATCCAAACAATCTAAAAGCTTGTTACTTGATCCTTAACTTCTATTGCTGGTGTTTTGACATTTGTAGTCCTAGGTATATACATGATGGTACTTGTTCTGTTAGACTTCCTTGTTTTTCGAGTTACAGCGTGTCGATTTTTTGTTAATTGTTAATTATTTAGTTTTATTTGTTGATATGTATAATCCGAATTGGGCAACACTTTGTGAAAATTGAAATAGTAGACTTTGTAGTTTATCCTCGCTATCAGTAACCAATGCTGCAACATATAATATTGAATTCTTTGTTTCCCATTTTATAATCTTGTTTTTCTTTCACAGCTATGATTATTTAGTTCCTTATGAGTGAAGATATCTGTCAAATAATAAATATGGCATCGATGCATGATCGATCTGATCTAAACCCTTGTTCGTCATTTAGTATTATAATATCTGATAATTTCTAAGATATGAGCTTTGGTGTGAGTTTCTATAATGTACTGAGTTGATTGATGCCTCTGTACATCTCTGATAATTGTTCTTCTCCTTTCCTTAAATATAAGCATAACTAGGTTAGTTTTCAAACCTTCTGGTATTCGTTGGAACTAATTATTATAATTTTCGGTTGTGCTCAAATATTTTTTTAAATTTTAATTACTGTTATCTTCTTTTTAACATTACTGGCCGTTCTTATTGACGGAAAGTGAGTATAAAACATTCTCAGCACTCCGATTTTTACGTTATATTTGTACACTGTATACTTAATTCTAACGTCTTAGTATTATTAGACTATTTTAAATTTTAAACCAATTGGAATAATATGAGGAAACGAGCTTCACATTTGAGCTATTCAAAAAATTGTTGCAACCTTAATACAGAAACTAGAGAAAACATGCTACCCAGTTGTTGGTTAGTATTGTCCTAGGAGATTTGACGTTCCTATATAGTAATGAGACAGTCTAGAACGGGTTTAAGATTGTGTTAGTTGTGAAGTTACAAAACCTTCCCGTAACCAAATAATTATATTTTTGGTAAATGATGTTTACGTTTTAAAAAGTTTCAAATTTCATCAAAAACGCACTAAACTTTTCACAAATTTCAACGACCACATACATACATTAATGTAATAATATAATTATGCAGGCGCCGGCCCTGCCAGGGGAACTGTATACACAATTTAATTCAATGTTGTATATAGATTACCTCCAGTTGAGAAGTATGGCAAAATTATCTTTGTTACAATGAAAACGACAAATTTGGTCCAACCAGCAACACTTTATAGTCTAAATTACTATAAGACGAGGAAAGGAAAGGAAAGGAAAATCAACGTAGGTTCATTCCCTACAAGGGGGCGGGCCGCTATAGGGGTCAGTCTAAACCGCTCTTTAGTCAGTAATGGGAATGTAAGGATAGGGAAGACCAGGAAAATTGGATAATCGAATTTCGTAGATAATACTGTACCAGAATTTACCTGTATGATCAAAAAAAACACGAAAAACCTGAATCAGGGTAGACGGCCCAGGGGTTCGAACCCAAGACCTCCCGAATGAACAGTAAACGCTCTACCACTGAGCCACCTTCCTCGGTAAACCATTGATAGTCAGAATGCGTGAACTATAAACTGTAAACTAAATCTGAAAATTAAGATAATTATTTTTATGAGAAATGGATTCATTTATACTAACTGATATATTTATCTCATAAGGCAAGTATTTTAAAAAATGCCCCTCTCACTGCTCATGAATTGCCAACTCTAAACTGCAAAAAGAAGTTAACCCGATGCAGATGAATGACCATGGGCTTGTAGTAGTCACTCCTGAAATATAGTTTCCTTCAAGTTACATCGTTATTGCCTCACCGAAGGGTGCCTGGTAGTCCCTGCTTATCATTTAACAAAGGTGTAAATGCAGGTAAAATAACAGAACCGGCTTTAAGAATTTAATTTTTAAGTTCAACATTTTCAAATATCCATTTTATTTAGGTATAAATATGTATTTACGTCCTGTGTGATGTACAATTATTATATATGCCATATATTGTATATATAATGTAAACTAGCAAATATATATACAAGGTGTCTCAGAAACAATGGGCCAGCGTTTAGTCATAGATTCTTTAGGTTAAAATAAACCGATTAAACCTAATATACCTTAGGCCGAAAGTCTTTCCTTAAGAAGTTATAGGGCCTTAAAGTTCAATTTTTTATTTTTTCTTTTTATTATAATTTCCACAAATCTAAAGATATTTCTTTCAAATTTAGTACACATACTTACCATTATGTAGTAAAGTGGTTTTTGAACGGAAAGCAAACCGTATCTCTCATTTCAGCATTGGAGAATTCGTTATGTCGCGGCATTTTCGTGCATGCTTTACTACATAATGGTAAGTATGTGTACCAAATTTGAAAGAAATATCTTTAGATTTGTGGAAATTACAATAAAAAGAAAAAATAAAAAATTGAACTTTAAGACCCTATAACTTCTTAAGGAAGGACTTTCTGCCTAAGGTATATTAGGTTTAATCGGTTTATTTTAACCTAAAGAATCTATGACTAAACGCTGGCCCATTGTTTCTGAGACACCCTGTATATATAATAATAATAATAAAATTCCTACATAGAATTATAATTACATGAAACATCAAATATAGTATTTTTCTGGCGTGTTTATTTTATACAATATCATGGAAGTAACATATATTTCTATTTTCTTGGCGATATGTTTTGATATTTTAGAGATACTCGTGGCGCCATGCTTGTAATCTGTTTGATCTGTTTGATTCCATAATAACTTGTCGCTTGTTTATAGTTTTATATTTAAATTCAATCCGTTTATTAATTCCTAGCCATGTATGTACTTTCGGAAACCTTTATTGTAGTATAATCTTCATTCAATCTTTGATTTATCAATTTTGTCGTAAGCAAGCAGTTTTCCCGCTACATTTGCTATATTTTTTGCCGAATTAAATGTTCGCTGTCAGTCTTTGGTATCCACATTTTGAAATAAAGTATAAATAAATATCTACTTCGCATATAAGTTCATCAACAACTGCTTTGCGCTGTTTACTTCTCAACTTAAAAAGTTATGTCATTAAGGCAGGCAATAGAGCAACGGTCTAATCTAACCCCTGAAAAATAACTTATTACTCGTCCAAGCTAATTGAGGAAGCTAATTTTGATACATAGTTTACTGAGTTTAACATAAATAGGAATAGTTCAACTAAAGAAGGTAAACTTAAATAATGAATTAAAAACAGAGAATTTAAGCTTGTTGCTTGAGTCCCACCCACTAGGTAACCTCCGCCTCTTCACAACATGTAAATTTACCTGAATGCGGTTGGTATTTTAAGCCGAGTTATACGAAGCTTGTAAATCCTTGTTCTACAAGTACCTTTTTAGCGGTATAATTACTCTATTAATAATTTGTAATCTAAAGTTTCAAAGTTTTATCAAAAAGTCTAGTTAAACTAAACTAGTAAGTTGTTAAACATATATCTATAATTTTTGTTTAATTGTATCAGTACGATGTGATGCATCACAACAACTCGTTTCAAAAATTAAATGGAGATAACTGACAAATTTAATGTTAGACTAATGCAGTCTGCTATATAATAGATTGAAAAGTTTATCTGTGATATTATACAACAGAAGTGCTTTGATATTCGCTAAAACTGGCCACATCACGATAATGCACTGCCACATATGCCTCTCGTTTAAGCGAATAACACAATTTAATTAACCTTATCTATCACATATCCCGGACCTTGCTTCATGCGACGGTTTGACTCTTTCCATGTTTCAACCAAAAGCTGCGTGGATGAACAATAAATCTTTACACAATGAGCAAAAATATTAATTATATGCGTTAGCTTAGTAGGAAATTGTTTTGAAAATTATTAGTATATTTATAATTACGACATTGGTTCCCAGTTGTATTGGGACAATCCTGTTGTTTGGAAATTTATTTATATTATGGAATATTTTGTAATCGTACCAGCAAAGAAACGTTTACAAGGGTATGTTAAGAGAGAGGCAGGTCAAAAGAGTGATGTTGAACGTATGTCTGAAAATACTTTAATAAGGAGTTACATGAACTGGTAAGTTATATGAGGGCTGTTCACTTTCCGCTGAGCCTATCTAGCAGACTGTGATATTTTGAAGCAAATTTAGCTTGACATTTTACCGTAGTTGTTTTCAAGTTTAATTGTAGTGAAAGTTTTCAAATATACTTGAAGGTCTTTAAAATACATAATTTTAAAGTAATCCTTTCCCTAAGAAATCACGGAATAAAGAGCATTATCGAGCTGTGAATTTTTACAATTTCACGCGTGGCTTAAGCCGTAAAGACTGTTTGAGGAAATCAATCGAGTATTTGGTGACAAGTCGTGTTCCTTAGTTACCGTAAAGCGGTGGTAGAATGAATTTCAACGTGGTCGACTTTCCTTAAATGACAACTTTCGAGCTCCTAAGCCAAAAACGGCAGTAACCGAAAAGTATATTGGTCTTGTACGGAACATGACTGAAGAGGACCAGTATGTTACCGCCAGGGACCTCGGTGGATCAGTGCGGATACGCGCCGCCAGTCGAGGTCACAGCGAAATTCGGTCCGATCGGTCGAGGTTTTGAATCCCGACTGGGACAACCGCATTTTGCTTAGTTAAGTTTAGGGTGCATGCTGCATGAATGGTTAGTGTGGAAGGGACCCCCCCCTGAAGTCATGCGAAAGCGGTTCCGGGGGGGGGACGGTAGTATGAATGAATGAGAGGATTCCTGTTGAATTCCCCACAATTGGAGTCCAGTTCAAAAAGAAAACCATGTGGCATGGTGCAGAGCTACACTAGATCGCTTTGACAATGGATCGGATCGTCTCATTTGGTATACAACGTAGGTATATTGCTATGATCCCGAAAGAAAGCAACAGTCAGCAGTTTGCGTCTTTGAGAACAAATCGGCTCCAACAAAAGGTATTCCTGGAAAAAGCCGAAACAAAAAGATGGTCGCCACATTGTTTGGAATTGTTGGACATGTTTCCACTGTAGCACTGGAGGATCGTCGTACTATTAATGCTGAATGGTACACTACAGTTTATTTGCCTCACGTTGTCCAAAATTTTCCCGAAAAAGTCCAAGAAAAAGGATCATCTTGCATCAAGATATCGCTCGGGCGCACACTGCTGCTCAAAGGACTGAGTATTTGAACGCCCAAAACATTGAAATAATGGGGAATTCACCGTATAGTCCAGACCTAGCACCTAATGATTTGTTTTTATAGCCGCGTGTAAAGAATAAGTTACGGGGTTTACGTTTTACATCGGCCGAAGAAGCGGTTGATGCATTTAAAAATGAAATAAATAACCTAACGCGGGAAGATTAGAAAAATTGTTTTGAAGATTGGTTTTCACCACTGTGGAGGGGAATACTTTGAAAAATTATAAATAAATGTGTTTTGTCAATAAATTATGTATTATTTTACTAGGCTCAGCAGAAAGAGAACCGCCCTCGCCCTGCGGTCCAGTTGCATGGCCTTCCAAATCACCCAATTTAACCCCGCTTGATTTTTATCTATAGAGACCCGTAAAAAATATTATCCATGAACAAGTGGTTAAAACTGAGGTCGGGCCCTTGTAGCCCATTTTAAGATACATTTACACGTATCCAAAACACTCAAAGAGTAGTTGAAAGGGTACGGCTATCATTAATCTGAGCACGGGCCTGTATTTTCCCACAAAGAAGGATTTCAACCATATTGTGCTTAGTTATTATTTCTCGTACAACTTTACTGAAGCATTTTCGGACATACATATGTTTATTAGAAGTTTTTCACTTACGTGGTCCTCCAAAAACGCTACAGAAATTTGACTCCATATTTTAAGAATACCCTGTATGTGTAATTTTTGGTACAAAGATATTCCACAACCCAAGAAGCAAATTTAAACGAAAAGATAAAGTTAGTCAGAATTAAGGCAAACTAGTTTCTTCCGCAAATTCAGATCTTAATTCTATTATTTACCATTTTACCAGGTTTAGCATGATTTTTCGCTTGGTTATCTGCGTCTTCGTTTCTCCGTATCCGCAGTTTTCCAGAGCCCCAGCTGCTTACACGAAAGCTTTTAAATGATATCAATTATTCAGATACAGTTTTGCATATCACTGACGTGAAATATTTGCAATATCTCAGGCGCATTTTTGTGTAATTGAAAATATCCGTCATCTACGTGTCTCCAATTTTAAGGAGAAATTTTTATTACTTATTCAGTTCTCAAGAGCGTTCAAAGGATTATGTTATAACTTATAAAATTGGAGAAGGAAATACTTAATAAATTATAAAAATAAACAAACGCAACAGCATTCCATGTATGAAACGTTTAAAATGCAAGAGAAAGTCCAAAATAGGTAGCAACCCCTTATTTAGCTGTTGTAAGTTGATAATAATTGCGAGGAAAATTCAACCACTGAAATGCTCATTATGTCGTTGGCTGATATTGCAGTTACGAAGACACGAATTCGTGGTTAACGATAGTAAGCTTTGTTTTCAGTGTTCTTAGTACCGTCTGAAAGGCTTGGCTGTGCTCAAACTAAGGTTAAAGGCGAATATGGCTTCCTCAATTTTGAGAACATAGTTAACTTGATTATAATTAGCTACTTACTGTAATAAGACTTAGTTAAAATGCATATGATGTTATTCTTGGTAATTTCCTAATTAGATTGGATCTGTTTTAAAGTTACACAAATCGCTTTTACATTAAAAGCGCTGTGATATAACTAACAAATTCCATTTTTCAATAAATTGAAGCATTTTAACGGATACTATTCACAGATTATTTAATGCAGTTTCCGTCTTCGATGATGAAACTTAGACGATACAAAAAGCTACGACACATCATCATTGACAGCCTTTTTGTCCCACTGCTAAGCATCGGTCTCTTCTCTGCCACGTGTTTCTCCTCAGCGCTAATGTAGAAACATGAGGGATCTACAGTTTAAAGTCGAATCCGAACGACAAACACAGAGAAGGTTTTTAGCATTAAGATCCCACGATTTTTTTTTTATTATAATTACGCCAAGTAACGCATGCATTGCAACTACTTTACACTATCTAGCAATTTGATTCTAACAATTCTTGTTTAAATCTAGGCAAGTCATAACGTTTTGATGGACGTACTCCCATTGATGCACTGCACATATTTTAAAAAACATTATATTTTACTAAACTTTCTACTTAGCCGGCCTCGGTGGTCTAGTGGTTAGCGTGTTTGCCAATAGATGCAAGGGACGCGAGGTCGAACCTGGCCGACGTCGGTGAGATCTTTCTAGCGGGGAAAAATCTGAAAGTGCGCCTTCTGTCGGATAAGAAGTAAAGCCACTACGATGTATGACACGTTAAAAATCACTACTGGAGTTGGAATTACCCCAGATAGGCAAAATTCTTAGTTAGGGTGTACAATAAGCCTGGTTCATCCTTTCGGGGTATATAAACTCACAAAATATGAGATTATGGAGTGCTGCAAATCCGCATACTTTTTGCGAATCTCCCCTTCACCCGTTACAAGTTGGTGTTTGGATTGCTGTGTCTCGAAGACGTATTATCGGACCCATATTTTTCCATGAAACTGTTACTGCTCGGAGATACCGGAATATTGTACGTGAATTTATTAATCAGCTTCATGAGGATGAGCTCCAGTAAGGCTACTTCGAACAGGATGGCCCACACCGCTCAAGAGACCCTCAATTACCTTCGTGAATTTTTTGACGATCGAATAATTAGTTTACGTTCAAATCCAGAATTTCCACCTAGATCACCAGGCTTGACTATTTTAGATTACTTTATATTCCCTTATCTGAAAAATAATGTATACAAGACCCCTATTAACAATATCGAGGAAGTGCAAAACAAAATTACGGAACAGTGTGTCAACATAACTCCTCAAAATCTTATAAATGCTTTTAATAGTATGAAAAGACGAGTAAATGTGGATCTGCAGGAAAACGGTCATTTTCAACAGCTTCTTTAGTTTTTTATGTGTATTTTTCTGTACCTGTAAAATAAAAAAAATATAATTTCCAATTTTAATGATTACCTACCTACTTGTTATGATCTGTTTAATAGTGTAGTAATTTAGTTGTTACTGTTATCGTCTAAATTGAAATAATAGAACTCATTTCTTCAAAAATTGATTTATTTACATTTACCATGCAACTTAACCTAACATAACACTGCCGGTTAGGTACTGGCGCTTGAAAAAAAACGTGCTGCATTAAAACAATTAAAAAACTGATCGGAGCCTACAGAGATTTAAACGCCAAATTTGTGCTCATAAGCCTAAGCTCAGCTACTACTGCAGCACACAGCTGGCGTCACAAGAGCCTACATCAACATACTTCGTATTTAGTATGCCTAAATAATGATTTTAAAACTTCATTTCTAATCAATTTTCTCACTGATGAAAATGTTATATTTGCTTTTACGGTTACTGCAAAAAATATACAATATTTTCTTAATCCCCACATTCCTACGCCCCATTTATAACGAAACATATGGTATATTTTTCTAAATTAGTGCTGGCGGTTTTCACACGTGTCGCCTATTAGTAGAATATTGCATAAGCGTTCATCTAAAGTCGCTATTCCATAAATTATATTACATCATTGACCCGTAAAGGATTCTATTATTTATTTGTAAATAAATGAATTTTCAAACATTTTAAGAAAAATTACCTTGAGGTGAGAAGTTTCTGAAAAAGTATTAAAAATGCATCTCTTGAAAACTTCGAAAGGAATTATTTTCATAATTTGAAATGTGGTCCTTCTCAGTAGTCCCCCTTGTTAAAATATAATTTATTAAATCTCTAAACACCAGAAGGTCTTGTTTCTCTTATTGGGCTTTACAATTCAGTAGAAACACTCTCCGCGATAAATTGAAGCACTGCCTGAAGCATCAAATATTAAAACCACTTTTACTGGCGTTGCAAATTTTAAGATTTAATGCGAGTTTCCAAAAGTCTAATACTCTAATTCATCCCATTGCTTCTACACGAGCTATAAATAAGGGGAACGGTGGAATAAAATAGCGCCTTTTTACTTTGCAAAGCAGAATGCATGGTTGTTGTATTTGGTGAAATCTAAAAAGTAAACTTTATTCTGAGAAAATCGTAACCTTTGAAACATTACGCCCTTGGCACCTATTACGCCCGATGTTTTTACAGACTTTTCCGCTTTCTTTTCAGTTGTAAAACAAAAATACGACGTCCAAGTCTACGATGGTTACGTGATTATTGGAAACACTGCGGTCCTAAAATGCAAAATTTCGAGCTACGTGGCGGAGTACGTTATGGTGACATCTTGGGTACAGGATGGAGCGGTCAACATCTACCCCAACACTGATATCGGAGGCAAGTACGTCGTTTTGGCGAACGGAGACCTTTACATCAGCAATGTTGGACCGAGCGATTCCTACAAAAATTACACATGCAGAACTGTAAATCGGTTGACGGGTAAGTTTAAATATCATTTCCAGGGATATGCCGCTTAAAGTTTCTAAAAGCAAATTGAAATAGAATTCTAATAAGCGTAACTGCTCGCAACTTGCAAATTTAAACTTCAAAGTTCGTCTGTGCATGAGCACAGCAAACACTAAAAGCAAGTGCGAAACTAACACACATTAAAATTAAATGATGGTTATTTAACCCCCAACTTTGTGTAGATGCCTAGATACCTGGTAATTGCAAAGAGGTAAAGGGTTTTAAAAATTCTCTTTAGTTTATATATTACCTACTCATATAGCGTTAGCAAATGGCTCGTTCGTCAATTTTTGGTTATTACAGAAACAATTTATAGAAGTACTTAAAACTTCTTTTTTACCAAATGTTAATATTATCTAAATAAAAGTGGAAAGTTATGATATGTTAAAATGGCCAAATTAGTGGAACTACATACGTCACCAAAATTCATCAAAGGGCAAATAGTATACGTCAATCACAAACTTGCTCGTCAAAATACACATATAACCTTAAATACTTTCAGAAGGCGGAAAATATGCATTTTCTGTAGCGGTTGTTTGACTGATTTGCCGTTTCCTACCTTTTTCTTTAATTTGTGTTCTTTTTACTTCAGGGGATAAAGCCGCAGTTTTGCACGTAGGTTTTCGTAAATACAGATTGTCTCGCTTAATATTGCACAAAATGAAAATCTAAAAACTCATCTCTTTATGAATGTTTGTTACATGTACATCAGAACAGCTTTTTCTGAAAATGTAAGTGTGGCGGATAAAAAAATTTAAGCTAATTCACAATTTATTCGCCATGTTAATTGAAATATAAATGCAAACAACTTCTCTCTAAGGTACCTAGAACAATTTAAATAGAGTCAATAAAGAGTTTAAAAAACATTTTAGAACTAAAATTTACAGAAAAATTATATTTACGAACCCACTAATAAGCTAAATTCTTAATGCACATTGCCTAATCTCGTCTATATCACAACGTCGACTGTCATAACTTGACCGTTATCATAATGTCGACCGCGATTTTGTTATCATTATCGACGTCTAGTATTAATGTTTACGGGCTCAATAATGTTAGTTAGTAATCATTTTTTGTCTCAGCTATATTTTTAAATTAAAAGCGGTTCTTAATATTTCGATTCTTGCGAACCCCTCTGTAAATATTACTTAATATGATAATCCAGAAAGTTACATAACCTCTCACACTACCATTACAACTACCAATACACATAAATTTCAAATTTTTTTTGGAGTATAAGTTAATTTTTTACGATTGCTGCCCTATCGTATATAAAAGCGAAAATTCTGTTTTATTTCAGTATATAAATATAACGGTGATAAAAATTAACTAAAAACAAAAAAATAATAATTATCTCTATATTTTTAGGTTATAACATTATTGAGACCATGAAAATTAATGACTGATCGACGATAACGATAATACGATTGCGGTCGACATTATGATGAAGGTCGATGTTGTGATAGTCGACGTTGTGGTCTTTACCGATCGACGTTGTAACAATAGCAAACTAGTAGACGTTATGATCCTTGTCGGCGTTGTGATAACTGTAAACTAGTCGACACTGTGATCACGGTCGACGTTGTGGCAACTGTAAACGAATCGCCATTGTGATCAACACCGGTCAACGTTGTAACAGCTGTATACTTGTCGCCGTCGTAATCACGGTCGACGTTGTGACAACTGTATACTAGTCGACGTTGTGATCACAGTCGGCGTTGTGATAACTGTAAGCTAGTCGACGCTGTGATCACGGTCGACGTAGTGGCAACTGTAAACTAAACGACGTTGTGATCAACACCGGTCGACGTTGTAACAGCTGTACACTAGGCGACGCGACGTCGTAATCACGGTCGACGTTGCGACAACTGTATACTAGTCGACGTTGTGATCACAGTCGGCGTTGTGATAACTGTAAACTAGTCGACGTTATGATCAACACTGGTCGACGTTGTAATCACGGTCGACGTTGTGATAACTGTAAACTAATCAACGTTGTGATCACAGTCGGCGTTGTGATAACTGTAAACTACTCGACGTTATGATCAACACTGGTCGACGTTGTGATCACGGTCGACGTTGTGATAACTGTATACTAGTTGACCTTGTGGTCACAGTCGATGTTGTGATAACTGTAAACTAGCCGAGTTATGATCAACACTGGTTGATGTTCTGATCACGATCGACGTTGTGATCAGTCGACGGCCCCGCCTAATCTATAGGAGTCCGAACAGACAGATGCTTCACTCTAAGGACGAGAAAACCATACTATAAAGAAAACAAGATGATTATTTATTCTGGCTCTGTTAGGGAAGTACAAAACAAATTTTAATTTTTCAATTCAAACAATTTACAAAAGATTGACTTTATTGCACACGAATGTAATTTTTTATTATTAACTGTACACCAACTTTGTTTAAAAAATATAAAATAATTTTTAATTCGTTAATTCAAACCATTTACAAAAATTTCTAGTAGTTACATACTAACTTTATTTAGAAATATGTATATAATATGTGTGTTACACATTAATACAATCGCACCTTTAATTTTATTAATATTAACTGAACAACAACAACAAATACTGCATAAATTTGTATTATCCCTAATTTTAAACTTTTTATCCTCCACTCTTGCATTAAAAAAACTCTAATGTAGGTACCAGTAATAAACATTCATAGACAAATGAGTTTTTAGATTTACATTTTGTGCAATATTGGATGAAATATATGATAGATGGAAAGGCGTAGTAGTCAAAGAAACGCAATAGATTAGTGTAACCACATTCTACCATGAGCCAAAGCTAATTTGACGTTGCCGTTCCACGAACGAATAATCACTGAAATTTGTGCCCATTATATTGATACAGCTTTGTTTAAAAGCTATCACTTAACTTAAAAGGTAAATGCATTTCTGAAAATGTGTTTCGTAAAAGATAAATGCTTTGGACATTTGAAACGAAACGATATCACAATTATTTTATGATATTACCCTAAAACCTTCACAAACTTATCAATAATTCCCGTTTACGTTAAACAATGTAAATTTTATTTGACTTAAATTGCATGTATTTTAGTGTGCAAAAATTATGTTTAATTACATTCACGTATAACATATTTTATGAGAAAATCTTAAAGTTTTTATAAATACTATACATTTTAAAACCAGGTAACTATTGCTTACAATGCTATAAACATAACCGCGCAACTTATTGCTATGAAATAAATGTCTTACGTAATAAACATCATCCTAGCACGATTACTATCGACGCTTGTGTTTCTATTAACAAAGATTACACACAGATAAAGTATAACTGTTACTAAACAAACGCCATAGTCAAAAACATACAAATTGCGTATTAAGAAACGAGTCTAGAAAGACATAATCTCGAAAACGAACATCTCGAACGACAAAAATCTCTAATTGGAATTACAGGGTGTCCTGAAAGTAAAGGGACACAGTTTAACTACAACTTCCTGAGTTCAAATGAGACCGATTAAACTCAACATACCTTAGTACAAAACAGCTTCCTTAAGAAATGATGGCGCCTTATGACGCAATAGAATTAATTTGGACGAATACTAAACGCTACATATCGGGCGCGAAGGTTTTACTAATGAGCAAGTTATAAAAATGTGGGATAAAATCTTTAAATCAATGCGGTGAAAATTAATGGAAAAATTGTGTACGACATACAGAAGATCTTATAAAATCTTGGCGGCATCCTGAAATTATGATTGACGAGGTGGAACCTTTAATAATTAATTTGGGTGACGATTCATCGAAGAGTGAAGACGAGGAATATGAGACGACAGCGATTAAACTATTTTATTAAAATCAAGTGGTCCATGTTAATTAAATGCAATAATACCTATTAGTCTATTTCAGTCATTTTTAATTGTGTACAAAATATGAAACTAATTGAAATTTAATCTTTTAGTCGATGTTATTTAGTAATGATAAAAAATGATATTTAGTTTGTGCGTGAGTCACTCCGGTTTGTGTTTATCCTTTTTTAACCTTTGTACCTGATTAACCTTGGTGTTCAAATGATTTCAAATACATAATTAACACCCCGTTTTTAGTTATTAGTATTTCAGTAGAAATATAATTATTTTAATATTTGATTACCAACTCTTATTTAAGTTCAATATATTTAAAAATAAAATTGAATTACTCGTGCAAATTAGATGCCATGAAAATCTTCAAGCTGTCTTGTCTTTGATTTATATTAAGAATATTGAGATTAAACATGTAAAATATTGGTAAAAAAATGTTGATTTTTAGTTAACTGCAAAGAGGCTTAATTATTGTACTTTAGTATATTTCATTCGACACTTGTTTCTGGTCACTGGTTTCCTGAGCACGTGGCCGCGAATCTTAGTTCAACCGGTTATTTTACCTGACTGCGGGCTTCGCACCCGTCAAATAAGACGACACCCGACTATACTTCAAAGGAAAGCCGAACATTCTCAATAATCCTTACTGTATATTGTAGAGGGCTGTAGAGGGCGCTGACGGCTGATTTTTTTCGTATTCTAAATGTTAATAAACAGAAACTCGAAGAACAAATTATAAACACTTAACACAACAACTAGTTAATAAATACGATAATAACTCGGCAAAACAACAATACACTGGTTTAATATTGTCAAACTGTGACGGATAACAACTTGAAAATATGTAACAAAGTACACTGAAAGGCTTAAGTACGTTTTGCCTTGAAACGGAGATTTTATGGTGATGAAACAAGTACACCTTTTCTACATATGTACAAATATCGTCTGTATCATAAACTTTACCCATAATATCAAAAACGTTAATAATAAAAAATTATGATAAAAGACATGTGCAAAAAATGTGCCGTCAACGCTCTCTACAATATGCAGTAATGCTTATACGTTGAGTATGTTCAACTTTTCTTAAAATGTACCCATTTTCAGCTTGATCCGATATTTCTAAAACATATACAATGTTAAAAATATGTTTTTCTTCTTTATGGCGCAATACCTTCTTAATAGAGTGCTTTTGTACTAAGGTATGTTTGGTTTAATCGGTTCCATTTGACCTCAGGAAGCTGTAGTTATGCTGTGTCCCTTTACTTTCTGTACAACCTGCATACCAACAGCAATAAAGAAAACCACAAAATTTTCTATTTTCCATAAAAGTGAAGGTTGCAGTGGTTTACAATTCGAGGTTTTCATCGTGCGAGATTTTAACCTGCTACTCTTAAATAAACATTTAGAACAGCTAATAAGTAATTAGGAACAATTTTAGTCAAATATCACATAACTGTCTGTACGTATGTATAACATTAGAAGAAATAATATGAAAAAAATCTCATATTTCATCTATAACTATCGTTACTACTGCAGTGTTGTACTTGTGTAGGCTACGAATATTCAGAAGCAGTTCTACTTTCGTCCCAATATATGCTTTGAACAGTAAATACCGTATTAGACCGACTATATAAGGTGAGGTTTTTATGAAAAACAGCGGCACAAAAATAGGTGGGTCGCCTTATATTCGAGTCTCAAAAAATGAACAATAAATTCGCTGCCTCGCAATGAGCGAGAAAACCATATTACTTTCATCACAATATATTTTAATGAGTGGGTTTAACTGATGGCATTGTTTACAAATTACCGGCGCATTGCAGTTTCTGACAGTTGTTTTTATCTTGTTTTTTTTGTGCTGTGCAACATTTTACATATTTTTTACACCCTCGAAACTATTATGCGTGGCCATATTGAAACACGAGGAGCTCAAAAAAATCAAATCAGTTAAAGAATTCGTAGGAGCTATCATTCCAATTTCTGCGCTGCAGAAGCTACAAATAATTTTATTGTTCGGCTGCCAGAACATTTGGTATTGCTGAAAAAAATGTTAGGCGTTGGCGATCGCAAAAACGAAAGTTAATTCATGCGCATTCTACAAGAAAGGCATTCCGAAGGCCTAAGAAAGGACGTTTTCAATCAATTGGCAGAAAAGTAGTAGACTACTTCGTGGAAATACGAGGAAGGGGATTCCCCATAACAAGAAAATCATTGCAGATGAAAGCTTGTGAAATTTCAAGAAACGAAAATATACCGGAATCTGATTTTAACGCTGGCATGGGTTGGGGCAGACGAATGATGGTTCGATATGGGTTGAGTCTGCGGCGACTTTAGCGCAGAAATTACCAATCGAATTTGAAGAAACACTTTTAACATTTCAACAACATGTTATGATATAAGAAAAAAATATGCATATCCATTACATTTGGTGGGCAATGTTGATCAAACCCCAGTATTTTTTGATATGCCTACAAATTTAACAGTAAACAAGAAAGGCGATATATCAATTTTAATAAATACTACTGGGAAGAAAAATCGAGAGTAACAGTAATGTTATCTGTATTAGCAGATGGCACAAAACTTCCACCTTATATTATTTTGAAAAGAAAAACTTTGCCTAAAGAGAAATTACCAAATGGAATTATCGTGAGGGTTCAGGATAAGGGATGGATGGATGAAAACCTTGTTGTTGATTGGATAAAACGGTTTGGGGAAGACAAGTTTATTCCGTAAAAATAGAAGATTGCTGATACTTGATGCATTCAGAAGTTACCTGACAGAGCTTGTAAAAAAATAAATAAAAAACTTGAAACAGATTTGGTAATAATTCCTGGTGGAATGACTTCGCAACTACGAGGGTCGATTGATAAGTAAGGTCTCCAATCCTATAAAATATGTTTGAGACAAGAGGAAATAATGAAACCGGTGTCAAAATAAAGTAAATGTATTGTACTTCAAACCTACATTACTATTTTTCTACATAATCACCATTTAATGTCACACATTTGCCAAACGCTGTATCCATTTCCTCATTCCGAGAATGAAGAAAATTTCTGGTTTACCCTTGATCCACTTGCGCACAGCAGCCTGAACTTCGGTATCCGACGAAAAATGGTAACCTTTCAATACCTCCTTCAACTTTGGGAACAACTAGAAGTCTGAAGGTGCCAAATCGGGGCTGTACGGAGGGTCAGAAACAACCGTGAATTTCAGGTTCGTCATTGTCTTCGTCGTTTCGCGGCTGCAATGCGGTTTGGCGTTGTAGTGGTGCGCCAGAAAGTGATCCTTTGCGGCCGTACTCTACGAATACGTTTCTTGAGTGCTCGTAAGGTTTCGCCGTATCTTGCAGAATTAATCGTTGTTGCCTTTGACAGATATTCCGTGTGAGTAACACCCTTTGCATCCCATAATATCGGGAGCATGACTTTGTGTGCTGACGGAACTGTTTTCAATTTCCTTACACCCGTAGATGAATGGTGGCGATATTCCATCGACTGCCGCTTGTTTTCAGGGTCGTAATGATGAACCCAAGATTCGTCCCCGGTGGTGATGTTTATGAGAAAATCATCTCCTTGGCGACGATACTGGTTAAGGAGTTCTTGACAAACGTTTTTCTCTGTTCTTTCATGACATCCGTCAATTGTCGCGGGACACACCTGGCGTAGATGTTTCTGTAATTCAACGTCTGGATAATGTGCTGTACTCTTTCTTGACTAATGCCGAGTTGCATAGCAATTTCTCTTTGCTTAATTTGGCGATTTTCTTGAATCAGCGCATCCACTCGTTTTTGATTGCCCTCATGCGTCACTGAAATTGGTCGTCCTGATCTTTTTTTATCAAACACCTATTGCAGATTTTTGCACGTCGAACCCATTGGCGAACATTCTTCGCATCTATACAAATATTGCCATAAACAGCTTTCAAACGCATGTGAATTTCTATGGGCGCGCAACGTTCCAGCGTTAAAAATTCTATCACTGATCGTTGCTTGGTACGCAACTCAGAAGTCGAGCTCATGATAAATGACACTATTACGCAACAGCACGACACAGAAAACTGAAACTTTTAAACGTTTAGACTAGACACTCGAGGCTACCGAATGCAGATTAGAGCTTGTTTCTATCCCCACTACTCGCACCACGGCGCTGTTGGAGGCCTTAGTTATCAATCGACTCTCGTACAAGTTTGGATGTGGTTGCGAATAAACCTTTTAAAGACTACTTGAAAAAACAGTACTCAAACTGGTTGCTATCAACTATTCACACCATCACAGCCACTGGAAATATTAAAAAAAACCATCTGTCACTGCTATGCGTGAGTGGATCATGCAGGCCTGGAATAGTGACAGCTATTATTCACGAGGATGAAAATTCTGTCACGAGCCGAAGGCGTGTGACAGAATCATCCGAGTGAATAATAGCTATTCTACACGAGTAGGAGACTACTTTCTCTACGACTATTTCATAGGAAGTTACAATTTTTGGTCTAAATCAGTATTATAAAAATTTTGCTTTAGATGAACGTATATCAGTTCACTAGCCACAACGATTTTATGCCGTGTGTACTGTTTCTGCGATTTCCTCGGCAGTAAATTACACGTCGTTTTCGCGGTTTCCGTTATTTCTGGTGGCAAACACATCTCAGCGTTTTCGCTGTCTGAATTATTCATACCTAGTTCTTACTGTTTTTACGAATACGAAAATTTAAAACTGTTTTTGACAGTTACTTCAAAAACAAGTGGGAGATCCAAGCGCTAACATGCCACGCCCATTGGATTCTGATTCATTATCCCACCGTTTTTTACAGAATCCAATGGCAATGGAGAATATCTATCATTCTTCAACTAAAAAAGTATATGTAACGAAGACATTATATTATAGTCGTAGAGAAACAAATTTCTAATGAGTCCATCATTAATGGGTTTAAAAAATGTTGCATATCTAATAAAATGGACGGTACTGAAGATGATGAATTGTGGGAAAACATGGTTGATGGTTCTAATGACGATAATATCAGTGAATATGACTCTGATGCTGAGGATACTGTTGCCGTATGAAGAGGCCAAATAAATTCTTTCTGGAAAAGTTTTATTTCTTCTTTTCATATTTAACCTGTACTTATTTTTTATAAAATAAATTTCCAAAGTTTTTTGAGTTACAAATATCCAAATTAATTAGTGTTATTGCCAAAATTGTAAATACCTATAACATAATGTATAGTTCTTATATAAATACTTATATACATATGTATTGAAACAGATAGTAATAAATATTTTTCTATCTGTATATCTTTTTTTGGGCTAATACGGTAATTTACTCATCTGCTCTCATTGTTCTGAAATAAACCATACCAGTCTATAAAAACGGTTACGTAAGCACCATAGAATAGCAGAAATTAATTCACATTTTAAATTTCTGCTCTCCAAGTACAAATTTTTATTAATATAGAAATTCCTGATTTAAAAACAGCCGTTGCTAACTGAAAATGAAAAAATTCTAATACAAAAACAGAAAGTGCTAATTGGAAATTACATTAATGAATTCAAGTTAAAAATTCATTTTAAAAATTTCATCGTTCAAAGTAGCAATTTTTTAGTTATTTTGAAAATTTCTACGTTGTAATATAAATTTTTAATATTCACGTCTTTAAATTAATAATAGAAAAATCTCCTAACAAGGTATATACTCAGTTTAAAAAAATTTTTGGGTGAAAGTAGAAAATATAATTTCAATATGTAATATTTTATACTTTCGTATTAGACATATGTTTCAATCCAGAAAGTTTTTATGTTGATGTAGTTTCGCGAGTAAGTAGACGTGGCTAGTTAACAATTAGGAACATTCTACTAGTTATATTATAAATTGCTCTGTTCAAAGTACAAAAATAGAAATTCTACTTTTAATTGGAAAATTTTTGATTTTAAAGGTTAAATATATAAATTTATAGTATGAAAGCTAAAATTTCAAATTAGACGTTTGTATAGCTTATAAGCTTATAAACTGATATTAGAAATGTGTACTATCCAGTCAGTGTTACGTAAAAATTTATAATTTCAATTTAAACATATCGTTACGCCTATGAGCTGCTACTCATAAGGAGCCTTTTGTCCTTATCTCTGGGATCACTAGAGAAATAACTATCCTTATATAAAATGATTGGATTTATTCATTTTTACGTTCTACAAGAATATGAAACTTATCCTAAAACATTATTCTAAACTACTTACAATAATAAACTCAGGTGCAACCCCATTGCTAGGTTGGAATACTATCTTTTATCAGTCACTCACTGACAACTGCCAACTATTCACCATTGACTAATTCACTCTTAGTGTCCTCTTATTAATTCCCTTTTGCACCCATAAGCAATGACCTGCTTATTACTCAATTTCCCTTGTCAAGCGTAATACTTATTCCACATTGCCTAATTTAATAGTCTAATGTACTTTAAATTTGCTCATTATAATGAAATCACTACTTGCAACATAAATGTGTATGCAACTAATTGAAGTCACATTACAACAGCTATGAAGCAATAATAATTTAATTTAGAATTTTAGAAATTGGGTTCGTAACAATATTTCGTGAACATTGCAGTGTTCTAAATTGTATTAGAAATGTTTGCTTACGTAGTGCACATTTTTACTTTTAATTTAGAGTATTCTAGTTTATAAGCTTTTGGCTTGCCCCTGAAAATCTTCCTTAACAGTTAGAATTGATAGAACAGAAGTAAAAGTATAAGTTTGAGTTTAAAAATAAAAACTGTAGTTTTTTAAATTCAAATTGCTAGGTTTCATTTTAGAAATTGCAACATTATATTTAGGAATTCATGTCTCCGATAATACCAAAATTTTCCTAATTTATAAATTTCTACTTTTGACTACAAAAATTTCCTGCTCTCAGTTAGAAATTTCAATTATTAGAAGTACTTATGAAATTTTTTCCATTTGAAAAATAGTAACATAAAATTAAACTGTGGAAATTTCTTGTTTAAAACTGAAAATTTCTATTTGTAAACTAATTTCTATAAATGTTTAAGTAGAAGTAGTTAGTGAAGGTAATTGAACTTGTAATCATCTTCAGATTTCAACGCAGTGAAATTTGTTTAAAGCTTAGTTTCAAAGGATATCTAAAATGAGACTTGCAGTTTTAAATACCGCCAATTTGCAAATAGGCTCATCCATTCGCTAAATTAATTTATTTTGAAACCCATTTTATAAATCGGTACACGCAAACAAAGGTATAATAAATATTCGTATCTTTCTGTTTTCTGCTTCGGGAGAAGTCATAAAATTTATATAAAGCCGACACGTATTTCTACGTCGTATTTTCAAGTTTTCGTTGAACACAATAGCTTTAGAAACACATTATTCCAACCACGAACTGATGTTGTGGTCGCAACTATTCTCTGTAAAATTGGACATTATCAATGACAAGTTATTTTATTTTTTTATGAATAATATCACATTATGTCGGATATTAATATTGTGTATAAGTTACTAATGTTAATTTTGGCTTTCATGATGGAATTTAATTAAGAACCCGTATTTTTTCTATGAGTATTCGTATAATATTTCTACGTAAGAACAAATATTTACGAAAAGCATAAACCAAATGAAAATATATTTCGGTGAGTATGTGAAGCATCTAGTTTTTGGAGTTTAGAAGGTTATATACATTTCATAAAAGCGAACCATATACGGTTTTGTGAAAAGTTATTAACTCTAACTACCACAAAATAGAATATCAACTTTGTTTCAAAAATTACCTATCGACAAAGCATTGTTATATTCAGTTGAATCTAATGGCTCTTGTATTGTTTAGGTGAAGTTCAAGTTAGTGCTTACCCTGGCCGCGTGATAATAACAGAGCCAAAGGGTAATGTGCAACCGAGAATAACCGTCGAGAAGTACAACGCGCGCCGTGTAGTCCTCGGGGAAGACGTAACACTTCCGTGTGTGGCGCAGGGACGCCCCGTACCTGGATATTATTGGAAGAAGGAACTTCAAGGACAGACTGTACCTGTTGCATTAGGAGAAAGAATTTCTATGATATCAGCTGGATTGCTCAAAATAGCTAAGGTAGAGTTATAGATCAAGAACAATTATTTTCAAACGGGGAATTTTATTCACTGATTTAAATATTTGTAGCTTAATTAACTTGAAATTTTTTTATTTTATAAGTAAAGTATTTTAATGCTAATTTTCAAGCATGTTTGCAATATATTGATACTTTTTTTATTCATCATCATCATATTAGCCCATGTTCGTCCACTGCAGGACATAGGTCTCCCCCAGACTGTTCCATCTCTCCCTGTCTTGTACTCTTCTGATCCAATCCCCGCCAATGAAGCGTCGTATGTCGTCGACCCATCTCGTCGGTGGTCGTTTTTTTATTATCATGCCTTATATGTATTAGTATGAACTATACTGTTAATAGTTTCTAATACTGAAGCTGTCTAAAGACATTGTCATCAGATGTATTAGTTTTCTGTTCTTACGCCATGATTTAAAATTAGCGTCCGACTAGAGTCTGTGAACATACCAGAGAAAGTTTAGTGCGTTATCGTTACAGTTTCAAAACTTTTACCGCTAGAGGCGCTAAGCGTTAGACTCCCTAGAAATTCATTGGGTTATATGAGAGGCGCAACAAAATATTTGAATAAGTTGAATAGAAATTGTATATCTGTACAGGGTTTCTTGTGTTATGAATTTATAGACCTAAATACATAACAATTTATTAATAAATTTAAATAAAACGGCCACTGAAGTTAGGCAACACAAAATACAGCATTTCTTTATAGCGGTTATATATGTAGGTATATCTTTCACAAAATCACATGTGGTAAATAATGAAATATAATGAAACTTGGCATGGATTCTCTTCAACCTTTGTTCATCCACCGCTGGAATTACATCTATTGTTATTTCCCCAGCGTACCTTTATTTTTAGCTGTTCTCATTCACTGATTTTGCTATGGTCTTCATTTCGTCATAAATGGATTAAACAACAGAAATTCCCTTATTAAATTCAAAAAGTATTTTATAATATTATACTGAAACACGCAGAGGAAGACCATAGCCTTCGTATTTTGAATGCAACTTTACGCATTTGCATATTTGGATAGAATAAAATCCTCTGTGGGGTGGCACACTTCAATTAGTTGTTTGATAACTGCAAAACTTTACAATAAAACAGAGGTATGTTAATTGTTCTTACGTTTATTTGTTGTTGTTATTGTACACCCTAACTATGAATTTTGTCTACCCGGGGTATTTGTATTTGTTTGAACGAGATCTAGGAGGCGGTTTTCCAAGCATCTATAGACTCTACAACCATCATTGACTTATTGTACACCCTAACTATAAATTTTGTCTATTTGGGGTATTTGTATTTGATTGAGGGAGGTCTAGGACGCGGTTTTCCAAGCAACTATAGGCACTACAGCCATCATTGATTTATTGTACACCCTAACTATAAATTTTGTCTATCCAGGGTATTTGTATTTGTTTGAGCAAGATCTAAGAGGTGGTTTTCCAAGCATCTATAGGTTCTACAACCATCATTGATTTATTGTACACCCTAACTATAAATTTTGTCTATCCGAGGTATTTGTATTTGTTTGAGCAAGATCTAAGAGGTGGTATTCCAAGCATCTATAGGTTCTACAACCATCATTGACTTATGGTACGTCCTAACTATAAATTTTGTTTATTTGGGGTATTTGTATTTGTTTGAGCGAGATCTAGGAGGCGGCTTTCCAAGCATCTATAGGTTCTACAACCATCATTGACTTATTGTACGCCCTAACTATAAATTTTGTCTATTTGGGGCATTTGTATTTGATTGAGGGAGATCTAGGACGCGGTTTTCCAAGCATCTACAGGCATTGCAACCATCATTGACTTATTGTCCGCCCTAACTATAAATATTGTCTGTCTGTGGTATTTGTATTTGATTGAGGGAGATCCAGGACGCGGTTGTCCAAGCATCTATAGGCACTGCAACCATCACTTATTGTACACCCTTACTATGAATTTTGCCTATCTGGGGTATTCCAACCCCAATTGTGATTTTTAACATTTCACATATCGCAGTGACATGGGACCTGCGGCTTTAATAGAAACTATTCTGATAATAGCAACTGGGATTATTCGATTTTGTATGGTATAAAAATGGATCATAGTTATTTTCTGTGTAATTGATTTCTTACTGTGGTAATAGTTTTACTAATATTAATTGTATTACTATTTAACATGATAAACACTCGTTGGTGCAATCGTAAAATAATAAAATCTAAACAAATAAAAAACAACAAAAAATAAATATTAAATATTCATTTCATTCAATAAATGTTCAAAATTCAAATTCGTTGGGTACGTTATTTCTTTAATTGTACTCCAAAAGAAAAAAAGTGTAGTTGAGTGATACCGCAACTTCTGAGTAGTCGTGGATGCACAACTCCTTTTCAAATCCAATTTGCTCTTTATAATTTTATAAGTAATTCCTAACAATCATAATGTAGTGAGTAGAGCGCCATTATTGATATCAAAATTTTTGACTTAAACGTTAAGTAAACTGACAGTCCCAGTTACTATTATCATAAATATTTAATTAAATTAAAGAAAAAGTAGTTTTGGTTGCTGTGCTATATGGATGTTACCTTGCGTCAATCACTTTTAAGGTATTAGCTCTGGTGATTATATTTCTAATATCTGTATTATACAATGATTATTCAAATTTTAAATGTAATTTAGAAAGGGACGTGATCTATTCAAATATTTTGGAAGGTTTAACATAATACAAGCCAATGCATTTTCTGGGAACCTAAAACTTAGCACATCTAGCGGTAAGAGCTTTGTAACTCGACAGATAACGCAATTTCCAAAGATGGTCAGTTTAATCACCTTTTCTTTTTGCCCCGCGATTTACACGAATAGCCCTGGTAACAATGCGTTGTCTCATAAATTATAGCCTCAATTTGCAAAGCATAAATGATAATTTACAAAACCATATTAATTACACGCACCAAGGTGGCGTAAAATTATAGCGAATGAATATGAATTATAAAAATCGTAACTTAGTGATAGATTCAGAAATTTTCTAAAGAGCGAATGATGACAATATCTAGAAGTGTGGTTCTATTTAATAATAATAATAATAAGGTCTTCCGTTCTACGCTTTGTAAAACTTTGGGGCTGATTCGGCAAATCTAATCAATAGTAGACCGGCAAACTGGAAAGAAACGGCCTTAGATCAGAGAAACGACTATGTGCGAAGTAAATGTGAAACAAGACACCCTTGTTGTGCAAGTTAAGAAAATTTATATTCGAAAAAGTGCCAAACCAAGATTGTTAGTTGAGCCAAGCTCCAAGACCAAAAATTGCTGTTTACGTTCGAACGGTTCGCTATAATGGAACAGTTTTGAAGAAAAGGTTGTTATGTTTTAAATTTGTATCGTATGTTACCAGAAAACCGCTAACTTTCTTTTAAAACTTCAACTGTCGGTAAATTTTTAAAGCATTTTCACGGTTAATATTTAGTTAGAATCGAACCACCCGGGGATTTATAATCCACAGACATTAAACGAAAACACCGTTCTGTTCCTAAAAGTATAGAACACCTATTTCAGTTAAAATCGCCAATTGGCTATTTTCTCATTCAGTTAAGGAACTTTTTCATTGGTATTCTTTCGATTCCCTAGTTTTTGGTTCTGTGATTACACCTATTGTATTGTATTTGTATTGTTTTTTTATTTCTAGCGTTCCCTACTGAGTAGCAAAGAAATAGTAGGTATAGACCAGCCGCGGCCAACCTTTTTAGGCGGCGGGATAAATTAATAAAATAACTATTCCTGCCGGGCCGCAGACTAAAATGTTATGAACTACATATATACACGCCCACATTTTTTTTATTATATATTTCATATGACAGGTAACCCCCATGCGTGCCATTTATACATCTGGACAGCCTTAACTTACCTGCTGCTTCTAGCCGTTGTCGGGTTGCGGCACGATACTTAGATCAATCTTTTGTATACACTTGAAAGGATATCACGCCGCCGCTACTAAAAGAGTAACTACTCAAGCATTTTCTGCCAGCGGACGGCGCGGTATCTTTTGATATTGTTAGTAAGCAACTGCAGCTGGTAATTATTGAGTTTTTTCAAAGGTGGCCTAGCTTTTTGTCTGTTGATTTTGATTACTGGAATCGCTGCTTACTTGTAGATTGCGGCTATTTTTTAATCTACGAAATTAGTGAAGTTCTGTCTGAGGTACATGTGACCGCGGGCGGCGGACCGGCCGCCCCTGGCACATACTCTATTAATTTGCAATTATTTTACAATCACAGGACACAGAAACTTTCTTTACATTTTTAAATTTTAAAATGACTACCGTTTGGCCTACTCTACTTAACAAAAAATCTTGCAGCTGTTGCTCGTTGCTCATGATGTAGCCAATAATATAATAATAATCACCATGCCATTTGAACTAGCTTGATTCTTTTTTCGGGAAACTGGAGGTTTCATAGTTTACTTTGGATTTTATTTATTTTAAATGTAATTATGTATAACTTGAATTATACACCAAGAATATTAGAGATACAACAATGAGTGAAAGGTGTCTCTAGGGGTACGGGAAGAAAAAAGATTGAATACCACTGCTCTAGTGGTTAGCACATTTGCTTATAGATCATTTAGACGCGGGTTCGATCCTAGTTAAGTCCGCTGAGATTTTTCTGGCGGGGAAAATTCTGAAAGTACGCCTTCTGTCGGATAAGAAGTAAAGCTGTAGGTCCCGTGCCACCGCGACCTGTGACACCTTAACAATCACTACTAAAGTTTAAAGTACCCAGATAGGCAAAATTCATAGTAAGGGTGTGCAATAAGCCAATGATGGCTGCAGGCAGTGCTTAGAGACGCTTTCGAAAGCGAGTCCTATATCGCGCTCAATCAAAATACAATATAATACAACACCTGCAGTGTTTGCCATAGTTTTAACACAATTATGCGTCTTTACTTGTGTCATCAGAAACTGCAACCCGCTGAAGAACAACTGGCAAAACTGTCGGTATTCACAGTTTCATATGATGTTATCACACTTATATAGGCAGCCCGCTCAACATTTGGTAAAACCTCAAGCGTGTAGAATGGCTTGCATATTAAGAAATTAATAAACAGCAAACCTAGTTTCTTGAAAATTAATACAAAACCAGCAAAAAATGTAACAATTAAACAATTGGAATGGTTGAATAAAGAAAAATAAAAACTTGTTTTTCACTTTAACAGTCAGTATTGCCACCTCTAGCCCTAATACAATCTTCAATCCGACGGGGAATGCTTCTAATCAAATTGTCAACTTGTCCTGGATGTAAGTTTGCCTATTCGTCTAGAGTGGCTTAAATGAGCTGATCCACATTTCCTTGATTATCCCTTCGAGCTATAATCCTGCTCAATTGGATTAATATAGTGAGCAGGCAGGCCATCTCAGAACAGTGAAATCTTCTGTTTTCAGAAAGTCTGTGACAACTCTGCTGCTATGTAGAGGGGCATTATCATGCATGAAATTGAAAATATTTCCCATTGCACCTCTCCACAGCCTAACTATGGGTTCCAGAACCAAATCGATATACCGGCGACCAGTTAAACGCAAAGGAGTTTTTTCTCCCATCATAATACCTCCCCAAAACATTACAATTCCTCCTTTATATTTTGGAACAGATCTGGCAGTTTGCAGTCTAGCTTGTCTGCCTCGACCTCTTAAAACCCGAATTCGACCGTCATCTGATCCATACCAACACCTATAACTTGCAAGAGGTGCCTTGAAGCTCCGGATAAGAAGAGTTGGATTTCTTCTAGCTATTTGAATTAAAAACCGGTCTTGTCGATCGCTAGTTACCCTGCGACGACTTTGTCTAGGCCTGTTCTTGAGCGTTTCCTATTCTAAAAATCTTGCATAGGTTTTTGAAACAACGTCCTGCGAGACGCCGCTCGGAACATCTCACAATCATACGTAGGACATATTACCTTTTTTGAACACAAAACTTAAATTTACTCTGACAGTTCGATTTTACAACTGGACACAAATAAGAAAATTATTCAATGTGCACGTGATCAACTTTTATCAATTAGATATCTTTTTTCCAAAAAAAACCTTCATCTCTTATCTGCATAACAAGTTTTAATAAATTTCTTATTATTAGTAATAAATACTGGGTGATTCCATATAAGTTTGGTTGTGTGTATTTGTAAGAATTATAATATAAGTAATATTGCAAGTACATTGTTTATTTCAAAGAAAAAGCGTTATAGAAAGATTCAGATAAGCGTAATCTAGTTCAAAACGAATTCGCTCATTAACACGAGCACTAAATAAGAAGAACACCAATATTTTCAAAAGTAAAATAAATATTTGTTTGGCGGGCGTCCTACACTGCTGTCACAAATAGTATCGAATCTACTTGCTAACAAAAGAAAATACAGTGGGGTTGTCGAAGGGTCAGTGCATCACCCCGTACCGTGTAACGCGGTACAGTCGAATGGAATATATGAGGAACAAAGACCCTGACCTTCTGCATTAACAAGCATGTATAGAGTATTCTGTCGGAGACTAGTTGAGTAATTCTTTAAAACTGTATAGAAATATCAACCTCAGCAAAAAAACCGAAGAGAAATCACAATTGGCATCAATGTTTATGTTTAATCTAAATAAATACCTCTAACCTACGGAAAGTTAAAAAATAACTTTGGAAGTAATTTCAACTTTTCCGCTATGTTTAACTGTTTAAAGCCAACGGCGATCGTAAAAATACAATTTTCCCTCAATTTTGGTTTCAAATGAACTTTTAAGATAAGCATTCTTGTTTGGCTTTCCTTGAAAACTGAACCTGCTCGACCTACCCAAATGTACGATATTATATGTTAGTTTTCTAAATAACATTTTCTGTTCATAAATTGCATTTTGCCGTCGTAGTACAATGAATTATGAACTTAGGTCTAAAAACGCTTCGTTACAGTTACAACTTTCTGAACTTAAATCAATCCGAAGACCTTGTTGCCCTCATTTACTCCCTTACTCCACATCCGTGTACAGCTTTCTACAACTTTAACATACACACGTTTCACCATTATCATCAGACTAGGAACGTCCGTATAAAAAATATTTGTTTGCATTGTCTCATCTCATTAGAGATGTAGCGATATACTCTCCTACGGGTTGCGCTTTTATGGTGGCACAGGTACAGAGGACCTACAGCTTAACATGTGCTCCGAACCACAAGTGTAAGCACTCCTACTCCAAAGAAGCTTTACTTGATAGAATACCGCAGCAATTCAAACTAGTCAATACAAATAAACAGTGAATCTGTATGTGTACGATATTTGGAAAACTAACGTTGGCAGAAATTAATTTTTTCCAAAATACTTTCTGCTTTATAGCTACCAAAAAAGGCTTCATGATCGGCAAATGAATTTTTTTTTCTTATTCTACCATTATCTCTTTCCTTCTACGTTCTTTCCTGGCCGTAATTGTGATTGCTGTTTTTTTTTGCTTCTCTTTTAGTGGGGCTAGAATCAACAGAAATGCTTCTTAAATCAAAGATTTTCTTAAATGAGGCACTACTTTAAATATAAATAGGATATTTATAAACTATTTCCACTTCAGAAAGCTGTAACTGCCATAATAAATCATTTTCACCCATACCCATTTAAACCTTAGTTGTTGTTTTTTTGATTTTGTAAACATTCAAAGTTAAAGGGAGCAAAATATACTGTCCGCATTATGCCAACCGGAACGCTACTAAATACTCCTAGACCTGTATTTGTCTATATATAAATAACTGTTAATTTTACATTTAGGTACGTTTAGAAGATCGCGGAGTGTACATATGTTTCGCAAATAATTCAGCTGGGGAAGAAAGTGTTCGTGTAACTTTAGAAGTAACCGCACCTCTGTCTGTGCACGTACAACCTCAAGTTCAAATTGTAGACGTTGGAAAAGAAGCTAGTTTTCAATGCATTGTTGGAGGTTATCCCATTTCTCAAATTAATTGGTTACACAACTCAAAGCCCGTAGCACCTGATAGCAGAGTAGAAATGATGGCAGATCCGCCAAGGCTTACCATTCGTCAGCTTTCTAAAGAAGACAGGGGAATGTATCAGTGTGTTGTCAGTAATAACTGGGATCAAGCTCAAGCCACTTCTGAATTGGACATGGGAGACGCGGGCCCTGAATTAATTTACTGGTTCTCCGAACAAACCCTCCAACCAGGACCTACGGTCTCGCTGAAATGCGTAGCTTCTGGTAATCCTCCGCCTCAGTTTACTTGGACATTGGATGGATTCCCTATTCCCGATTCGCCGAGGTTTCTCGTTGGACAATATGTCACCATTCAAGACGACGTTATTAGCCATGTAAATATTAGTAACATAAAGTCTGAAGACGGCGGAGAATATACATGTACAGCGCATAATTCAATTGGAAAAATATCACACAGCGCACGGGTGAATGTATACGGACTTCCTTTTATCCGTGAAATGCCAAAAATCACGGGCGTCGCCGGAATGAATCTCATTCTTAAATGTCCGGTAGCTGGCTATCCCATAGAAACTATTTCTTGGGAACGAGATGGACAGTTACTACCAACAAACAGGAGACAACGAGTTTATCCCAATGGTACATTGCTGATAGAGCAGACTCAACGAACTGAGGACGCTGGTACATATACATGCCAAGCTCAAAATCGACAAAGACACTCCGCTAGACGAGATTTAGAAATTCAAATTAATGGTATGTATTTTAATTGACATAATTTCAATTCTAATTACTCTGATACAGTGCCACCGAAAATTATACCAATAAACCCGATGACCGATATATTAAGAGAAGGGATGAGAGCTGCGATCACATGCCAGATTATGGAAGGTGATCTTCCTATTACCTTCCGTTGGGAACGCAACGGAAAAACAATATCCAACAATATAATAGAAGGCACCGCAGTTAGAAGAATCGATGAATTCTCTTCTTCCTTAATTATAGATAAAGTTACTTCAGGTCACAGTGGAAATTACACGTGTATTGCCAGCAATATCGCTGGTTCGGAAAAATATATTGTACCACTAACAGTAAATGGTAAGTAAATTTTCAAATAAATTTATTGATGTTGCTAACCAATGATATTTTAGTACCTCCGCGATGGACTGTTGAGCCTTCAGATTCAAACGTAGCCTCTGGACAAGAAGCAAGTCTTCACTGTCAAGCTATTGGTTATCCTAAGCCTGCAATTACGTGGCGCAAAGCTGTTGGTATGATACATTTAGTTTGTTGTTATAAAATATTCAAAATATTATTGCTGAAGGTGAACAACCTGGAGAGTACAAAGACTTTCTCTTTGAACCCAACATCCATCAGTATCAAAATGGATCGTTAAGTTTTGTACACATATCCAAAAACGACGAGGGGCATTATTTATGTGAGGCTAAAAATAACATCGGCACAGGAGTGAGTAAAGTGATATTTCTCAAAGTTAATGGTAAGCGAAATAGCAAGCAAACGTAATTTTCTCTATGATTAATGGGCATTTCAACAGCACCCGCGCATTTTCCGCAAAAAACCAAAGAACTACAGGTTGCAAAAGGCGAACAAGCTCATTTGCAGTGTGCAGCAACTGGCGATACACCAATGGAAATTTCGTGGAAAATGGACGGCCAGCATATTTCCAACGAAGGTGATCAACGTTATACAATTAGGGAACAAGGGTTGGCCGAAGGAATGGTGTCAGAGTTGGGAATTGAACGAACTATTAGACAGGATTCGGGAATATTTTCATGTTATGCCACAAACGCGTATGGCCATGACGAAATGAATATTCATTTAATTATACAAGAAATACCAGAGTCTCCCAAAAATGTAAGAGTTACGGAACAGTTGTCCAGGTCTATTGGTCTATCGTGGAGCCAACCTTATAATGGAAATAGTCCTATAAATAATTACATAATACAGTACAAGCTTGGTTTAGGTAAGCAGTAGCATTTTCAAGCTAATTATGTTTCACCTCATTTTAGTGTATTTAGATGCTTGGCCGAACCAGCCTTCTAAACAAACAGTACCTGGTTCTCAGGAAGTTGCCAATCTTCCAAACCTGCGTCCCGCTCAAGTTTACCATATCAGAATTTTAGCTGAAAATCGTTTAGGTCTTAGTGAACCAAGTCAAACTATTCAAGTGAGCACACTTGAGGAAGGTAAGAATCTAATAAAATATGATATACATTTTTACAACCAATTCACTAGTGCCCAGTGGAGCTCCCTTGGACATACGCGCTGAAGCTAAAAGTTCCACAGAACTTCTTGTGATTTGGGAACCGCCATCTAGAGATACCTGGAATGGACACCTTCTGGGTTACCACGTGGGTTACCAAGAGGTTGTTTCTGATGCAGTTGCTCCAACACAGAGTTATACCTTTAAAAGTGTAGAAGTTCGTCAACATGGAGGTGAAGCCACAATTCAAGGGTTATCCAAATATACTGTGTACAGTATCATAGTGCAGGTAGACGTAGTTTCTTTTGTGTGGCTAATTGACAGTGTATAACTTATTAGCTACTATTTTCATGCAGGCATATAACAGTCGAGGATCTGGGCCAGCTAGTGAACCGGTAACTATAAGAACTCTGGAAGACGCTCCAACACTGCCTCCAGAAAAAGTTAAGTGCTCTGTTTTAAGTGCACAAAGTTTAAGCATATCATGGGAGCCTCCTCTTCTAGAAGGACGCAATGGGCTTATTCAAGGGTATAAAATTACTTATCACTGCGTTAGCGAATGGCTTGGTATGTTCTTTAACGATAGATATATTGGAAGATTCATAATTTTAAAACAATTTCTACAGATAAAGATGATCAGCAAACTAAAGTTATACAATCAATGCACACAACAATAACTGGTCTTAGAAAATATACAAATTATAGCATCACGGTTTTAGCTTATACATCCAGTGGCGACGGTGTTAGGTCTGAACCTGTTTACTGCCATACCGAAGAAGATGGTGAGAAATTGTTAATTTATTACTTCTATTTTATGACTATTTTGTTTATCAGTGCCATCTGCGCCTGCAGACATAAAAGCCATGTTAAGTGCCACTAATAAAATCTTAGTTTCATGGCTACCTCCTAAATATAGTAATGGACCACTAATTAGTTATACATTTTACATGAGTAGTTTAGAAGATGGTCGCGAAGCAGGAACGCATAAAAAAGTATTGAGTTCAAATTTTGAATCTCATGAAGTAAGTAGATCGCAAGAGTATGCTACTTACCAGTTTTGGGTCACGGCATCCACAAGGGTAATTATCTGGGAACAACAATTCAGCCAGTGCACATTATTGATAGTGAGCGCGTCATCGTTAGAGCGTTACAGTCGACTGTCAATCACGCGGCTGGAGCTGCTAGAATCGCGCTGTTGTGGCCGCATCGCATCATTAACCAGGCGGCTGAAACAACGCGACAGTAGTAGCTACAGCTGCGCTGTTTCACCCGCCTGATTAACAATGGGTTACTTAATTTTAATGCAAACTAGGGGGTATTACTTTCATAAATATCAATGACGTGCAGTGGCTAATTTGCTGCCCCAATGGTTAATAACTATTTGAATTAAGATTTAACAGTTACATAATAATACGTTGCAATTACCAGGTGGGAGAAGGTGAAAGCACTCGTGTAATAACAGTAACACCCTCCAAGGTTATTCCAGCCCGAATAGCATCATTTGGTAGAGAAATTGTAAATGCCTGGAAGCAAACCGTATCCCTTCCCTGCAAAAGAGTAGGAGATCCACTGCCAGTGCCTGTATGGCATTTAAATGAATTATCCTTAGAAGTAGGGGGCCGACGTTCGATTTCTTCTGATGCCACATTGCAGATAAAAGATGTTCAAAGCATCGATCAAGCTAACTACTCCTGCAGCGTTGAAAATCAATACGGCAAAGATGAAATAGTGTATAGTTTAAAGGTGCTCGTTCCTCCTGATCCTCCTGCATTAACAGTTGAGGCAGAATTTACTGACAGTTTGCACCTAAGCTGGATCGATCAAAAAAATGGAGGCTCCCCAATTCTTGGATATGTTATTAATTATAAGAAAGATCCCGGAGATTGGGAAGAACTCCAAATTTCTGCTCGTACTGACGAACATATGCTAAGAAGTTTATCGTGTGGAACGCGGTACCTTCTGTATATAACAGCGTTTAACCGCATTGGAACTGGTCTTCCTTGTGAGATCGTAACTGCTCAGACCAAAGGCACAGGTAAATAAACATTTGATATTTTTTAATATGTAAGGTGAACAGGAACATTGACCCATTACGTACTACAATATTATAGTGAATGTAACAGTATTATGTAGGTACTGCGTTGTGAAATGTCAATGACGAGGGCAACAATCCAACCAATTTTAGATATCTTTCACGTCATTTGTTTACGATGTTAGAGTAACAATTTTAAGTGCAACCTGCTCGCCAGTAACTTCTTCTGCACATGTGACTATAGTTGAGTTGAATTTTAGTGGTCGTTAGAGAATACAAAACCTTGAGGAAATCACAAATTGTGATAGTAGCTTTCCTTAAGGTTCTGGTACGTCGCTATACTCTTTTGTTATTTCCTTACTGCGCTTTGTCTTTATACTTAAGTGGATTTTGAACATATTGGTTCCATCTGACAATTTTATCATCTTATTTTTTAGGATACGTTCTTTAATTGTGATATTCTTCAGTGTTGTCTTTTTCTTTGTCTTAGTTGCTTGACGGTTCCGTAAAACAGCTTTTGGTTTTTGGTTTGTTTCATTTTGTATCCAAATTACTCCTACGCAGGCATTCTTTACCATATTTTTGAATTGTGTTTGTTTGGTTTTGTATATTTCTCAGTCGACCCTAGACTTAAATCTTCCAATTTTCGTCCTTTTCTCTTGCAACACTTTTTTAATTTGAGTCCAACGTTATGCCTCTACAATATTCTATTTTAGAATTGCGCATTCCTCTCCTATTCATATAACGACATTGCGTAATTTAAACTTTCTCATTAGACACATTTGAACAATATGCCCGTATCTATCTTCTTCTTGCAACGTATAACTTTTATTTTCTGCCTTTTCTGTAGAAGAGGTTTCTCGATTTACTATCAAACTCATCTGTGACAGATAGCAATCGATGCTCATTACAGGTTCTCTTTTGACTTTAACATCCTTTAATTTTCTCCAATTATCTGTAATCTGTAATCACTAAGAAATAGTCAATAATTGACTTCTCTCCGCTACTGTGTACATATTTTCGTTGTGTATTTTTGGGTAGGTATCGTTGTATGAAAACTTGGAATTTCTTATTGCTTATTGCATTTTCTTTGCAAAATTCTAGTATTATTACTCGGTAGTATCTATACTGCAGTGCTCCCTATCTATCATTATCGAAAATGGCCGTCTTTGTTCTCTGCATCTGCAGTCTCATTGGTCCATAAGCTACTATTATCAACCATACCTGTACGTTTTCTTCTAAAATTATTACTACTACTAAAACCCTATCATTAATATACCTTCTTTCAGGATTCTTGCACTCTTATTTTTGTTTAAGAGACTCCCAGATAATCTTAATCTAAACTTTCCATTTTCTTTACGGGTTCCTCATCTTAGCCGTTCGTACTTCTGATAAACCACGTTCCTATTTTTAGTTCGCTACTTCTACTTTACATACAATAATATTCTTTTATTATATTTATAATTATATATTGTAATATTTTCTTTTAGTTTGATTTATTGGTTGTCTTTCTGCCGTTTTTTGAGAAGGTACATCTTCATTTTATTTTTTCATTCCAGTGATATAACTATCCGTCTATTTAAATTTTCTTGTATCGTTTGTTTGCCTTTTGCTCTTCTTTCCTCTAAATGTATTTAGGTCGTATTCAATGTATATTTTCTTTCTGCAAATATCTATAACGTGTATTAGTTAGTTTCGTACCTCAACTATATTTGCGATTCAAGAAAACTATATTATAATATTATTTTATTTTTACTAAATTTATAGCTCCAGTAAAGCCAAAACAATCACAGATGTTAACAATGAATGCTACAGTAGTAACTGTTTGGCTTGATTCATGGGGTGATGGTGGCTGCGGAATCTCATACTTTGTGATAGAGTACAAGAAGCGATATCATTCATCCTGGATTATGGCATCGAACCACGTGAAACCAACCGAACGCATATATAGTGTGACTGAACTCTGGCCGGCTACTGATTACCACCTTAAAGTTACTGCACGTAACAACGCAGGAGAAACTGTAGCCATTTATAATTTTACCACTTTAACAGTTATGGGCGGTCAGTAAATAATATCAGTCTTCCATCTACTTTATTAATTTCAAACTATTTTCATTATAGCGGTTCCGGAATTAGCGCCACCAGTTTCTCACTCTGGTGACCAACCATTCTACGCCAATGCCAGAGTTATAGTGCCAATAGTGCTTTCTATCTTAGTCTTACTTGGACTATTTGCAACTTTATTTTGGAGGCGAAGTAAGTTCAGGTAACGCATAATATACCAAAGTTTTATTGAAGCAATTTATGTAGAAATTCGTCGAGAAAGAGAAGGTCAGCGTCGTTCTATGGGAGAATCTCCATCGATAGCTCAGATCCAAAACAAGCAAAATCGAGATCAACAGTACTTAGCTGTTCGTGTCGGCAGACCGCAGCAGCCCCTGGCGATCGAACCGGATACTTATAAAGCTGATTCGGCAGATTACATAGAAGATATATGCCCCTACGCCACATTTCAGCTATCGAAGCCAGCCTACAGCGAGAGCTCCTATAGTGGGAACATCTACAGTGGCCCGTACCACTCGGTACGCGGGTCTTTTGTTTATCATGATGTTAAACCACCTCCTATTGATAAGTTTAAGTTAGGACATGTAAGTTTAATTTCTTTTATTTCTTTTACCTACCTTACCGATTTTGTTGGTTGTTAAGTTACCTTATATACTTGTGTTTGTTGGTATCTATATCTCTACACAACTGTAACTTTTTTAACATAGTGTTTGAAGAATAGGGTTTACAATAACTACATATGATGCCTGACACACAGTCTATATAGAGTGTTTTATCTCAGTACAAGTAAATTTATAAAGTTTTGGAGAAATCGTCTGTACAGTAGATTAAGATGGGAAATATTATTCCCTAGAAGAATTCGTATTCAAAATATGTGTATTAGTGATGGACAACCAGAAAAATAGTCTACATCATAATTGTTCCTCTTTTGCACGTGAATTCCCTCTCCAAGACCGAAAATGTAAACTATATATAAGTATTGATATGCTTCCGTCTCTAATCAAATTCTCTTTTACCGCAGAAGCAGTGCCTCTTCCTTCTATTTTGGCTTTTTCGCTATGTACCGAAAGGTAATGGGGTCTGCGGAGTTTTATTCATTACGCTCCCACAGCTTATGCCGAAATCCTTTTTTTGTATTCAGTCTTTGCATCTATACTCATGGCACTTCCAACCTCACTATTGTGTTATTTTTTCTTATTGTCTAATTAATATATTATATAGGTAGACCGTTATAGGTTTTTAATCCCTGGGCTTTCCTGCTCCTTGTGGTCGTGGAGTTGGGGATTCTGCTTCCTTCAGTTGCTGTAGATAGAAGGTTGTTGGTGGGAGTCGGGAGGCGATGGTAGATGGGGGTGGTGTCTGTGTTTTAACTAACCAGGATTCTGTGGTATCGGAGATCGAGTCTGAAGATTCTTCGGAGAATTTGACGTACGCATTTGCGAATTTGTTCTAGGGCATGAGCTGGGAAGGTGCCATAGACGCAAAAATTATGCTCATGTTCGATTACTGGGCGGATGAAGGTGTTGTAGGTATGAAGAAGGGTACGAGAATTGCAACTTGATAGCATCCTTGGATACGATGAAGGAGGTTAGAACGGTTGCGAACTTTTTGAGGGTTTCTCAGGGGTCCGGTTATAGAGAGCACGTATGAAAAAATGTGATGCCGACATATTTCACTTGGTTGGAAAAGAGGGATTGGTTGGTTGTTGATTGTTAGATGAAATGGGGATTTAGACCTAGATTTCTGGACTTACTGTGGTGTCCGAGTAGGATACATGAGAACTTCTTGTCTACATTAAGTTTCATCCGCCATTTGCAGGTCCATGTGTGGATTCTATTGAAGGTCGTTCGGATTTCTCGGGAGGCTAATTCGGAAGTGCTTCTAATTCGGAAGTGCTTTAGGAGGACCAGATAGCGGTATCGTCGGTGAAAAGAATGGTTTTGGTTTGGCCTGTGTCTGCGACTGGGAAGTCGTGAGAGTAAATGATGTAGAGAAGGAAGAACAAAACTGCTCGTTGGCGGACGCCGGAGTGAAGGTGAATTGGGCAAGAAAATTAATTTTAGACTTTAACTGTGAAGGAGCGGTTGTTGAGAAAGAGTCCATTAGCTTGATGAAGGAGGGATTGAGATTAAGGGTGATTAGTTTGTGGATGAGACCGTCGTGCCAGACCTTACCGAATGCACAGTCTATGTCGAGAAAGGCCGGTTCAGGTTGGCATTTTTGGTCAAGTCGATATGAAGCTAATCCCACTAACAACTGCCCTGGTGTTAATATGATATCCTTGACGGACTGTTGAGCATACCCATTCAATACTACGAGGTGCCGTGTTAATTGCAGCCTCGGGACCCCCATCCAAGTATTGGAGAGCAAGCGTTGCTTAACTCTAGTCAGCGGACGAAAATAAAAAAAGGATACTAAAAATCCCAGAAGCTGTCAACAAGAACTAGGATTTCTCCCAAATTGGTACTTCCAGTACGTGAAATTTTTGATATTGATATAGTGTGAATATCAAGAAAAAGGTGTATGAAGCTATACTGTTTGTATCCATCAACTTATTAAAAAAGCAATCGTGTTTTGTACCTACACTTGAAGAATGAAAACCCATTCACATTATTATAACAAGTAGACTATGAGTTATTTCCTACCGTTTCCAAAACTCCAATGATGAGCTTTAAATGTGGGGCACACTGTATGCCTTCTTAAATACATACCTTGAATATGGGAAAGTGACCTGTTTCACTCATTCTTCTTCATATGTTGCCATCACTAATGCTAATTACAACCAAAACAGTAAAAAGTTAATGAAATAACCGAGAAACACTCTATATTCAATCACGTATGCGTATGTATATAAACAACTAAACATACTTTCATTTTCAGAACAAGGAACCTGAATACACCAAAGTTAGAAGAAAAGGTGGGAGGTTGCGTGATCCACATTCTGAAAGTCAAGGTATCTCTTAAATTCTGCTAAACCCCTCAGCAGAATTAGTTTTAATTCCCATTATTTAGAGCGAACCCACAGCAGGTAGTTTTAAAAAAATAAACCAATTTTGGGCCATTGCTGCTCAAAATGGTTAACAATTCAGGCATCCTAAATCCACTTAAAATTCGAGTTCATTGTGAGTTGTAGAAAAACACATGTTCATTTCAGAATCAGACAACCTGGGCAGCACTGACTCAGAGGTGAAGAAGATTTTAACGCTACACCTGCCTATTTCAGAGTATGACACATTGGGTAGCGATTCTGAAGGTGATGGAGCTGCTGTTAGCCAAGAATTGGTCTCATTTAGACATCGAATGCGTGGTAAGTCATATTAAGATGTGAAGAACGAACGATAAGTCACTTAATATGGGTTATACCTACCTACATACTGCTTTATATTCAATAATTTAAAATTCGGAAACTGACAATCAACTATTCAGTTGGCTACATCTAACAAGAATACAAATGTCCAATAATAAAATATTTTGATCTATATGTAAGTCAAAAGGTAAAACAAAATAAAGGCCAAACAGGCATAAGAGTAGAAATAGAAAAATACAAAAATTCTTTAATTTTTGAATTGTGTTCCAATTCTTTCTTAAAAATCTGCAAAATTTATTAAGAATATTACTTAATAAATTTAAACATTTTTGTCACTTCCTATTACTATTGTAAACCTACGAGGGTCGATTGATAACTAAAGTCTCCAATCCTATAAAATATGTTTGAGACAAGAGGAAATAATGAAACCGATGTCAAAATAAAGTAAATGTATTGTACTTCAAACCCATATTTTTCTACATAATCACCATTTAGTGTCACACATTTTTCCAAACGCTGTATCCTTTTCCTCTTTCCGAGCATGAAGAAACTTTCTGGTTTACTCTTGATCCACTTGCGCACAGCAACCTGAACTTTGGTATCCGACGAAAAATGGTGACCTTTCAATACCTCCTTCAACTTTGGGAACAACCAGAAGTCTGAGGGTGCCAAATCGAGGCTGTACGGAGGGTGAGAAACAACCATGAATTTCAGGTTCGTCATTGTCTTCGTCGTTTCGCGGCTGCAATGCGGTCTGGCGTTGTCGTGGTGTAACCAAAAAGTGGTCCTTTGCGGCCTTACTCTACGGATACGTTTCTTGAGTGCTCGTAAGATTTCGCAATACCTTGCCGAATTAATCGTTGCTCCCTTTGGCAGATATTCCATGTGAGTGACACCCTTTGCATCCCAAAATATCGTGAGCATGAATTTGTGTGCTGAGGGAACTGTTTTGAATTTCCATACAGCCGGAGATGAAGGGTGACGCTATTCCATCGACTGCCGCTTGTTTTCGGGGTCGTAATGATGAACCCAAGATTCGTCCCCGGTGGTGATGTTCATGAGAAAATCATCTCCTTGACGACGACACTGGTTAAGGAGTTCTTGACAAACGTTTTTTCTGTTCTTTCATGACATCCGTCAATTGTCGCGGGACCCACCTGGCGCAGATTTTTCTATAATTCAACGTCTAGATAATGTGCTGTACTCTTTCTTGACTAATGCCCAGTTGCAGAGCAATTTCTCTTTGCTTAATTCGGCGATTTCCTTGAAGCAGCACATCCACTCGTTTTTGATTCTCCTCATGCGTCACTGAAATTGGTCGTCCTGATCTTTTTTCATCAAAACACCTTCATCTCGCCCCTATTGCAGATTTTTGCACGTCAAACGCATTGGCGAACATTCTACACATCCATACAAACATTTCCATAAACGGCATTCAAACGCATGTGAATTTCTATGGGCGCGCAACCTTCCAGCGTTAAAAATTCTATCACTGATCGTTGCTTGGTACGCAACTCAGAAGTCGAGCTCATGATAAATGACACTATTACGCAACGGCGCTATACAGGAAACTGAAACTTTGCACGTTTAGACTAGACACTCGAGGCTACCGAATGCAGGCTAGAACTTGTTTCTATCCCCACTACTCGCACCACGGCGCTGTTGTAGACCTTAGTTATCAATCAACCCTCGTACATTTTCAAGAGCTTTGTTGTTTTGAATGCTCCACTATTTTCTTTCAAAAAACTCACTCACACAAATGTGAACTTATATTATTACTGTCGAAGCAGATCGACGTCGAGTTTCCCATCGCCATAACTAATTCCGTACAGATCTAGATAAAGATACTATCCAGCAGATATCAAAAACCAAACCATATTGAGTGACTTTTCTCTATAAGAAATTTTGTATTTAATTTATATTATTAAACAATGTAAAGATCATATTAATTATACAGGAGGGGCAGAAGGTTCCAGTTCTTCCTCAGAGACATCTCCTCCATCAGGAAGCATGGGACGTAAGCCGTACCCGTCTCGGAAAGGAAAGTCCAAGGCTGCACCTTTAAGTAAAAGACATGTGCGTAGCAGCAGCGGTTACTCCAGCCATAATGAAGAAACTACTTTCAGTATTTCGCACACACCCAGTTTCAGTGACCGGATCCATCCCCCTAGTAGATTTTCTGATCTAAATCCAAGAGACCTGAGTGAAGCTGAGTGTGAGAAAGGGCACAAACACAGAGGGCTATCTAAACTCAGTCGGGAAGCTTTCCAGATTAACGTATAGTTTCAGTGAGGTATTTTGAATCTCGCCTTCCTGATTTCTATCACTTTGTAACAGAGTTCATAGTTGCTGCAACCGCTTACGAGTAAGATATGGAAGAGGATTAACACAAAGACTGATTTCTTATGATAACTATAACAGTAAAAGTACTTACTTTTAGAAAAACATAACTATGAATGCTGCTGCAAGAGTGTTTTAAATTGCTTTTTGTTCACCTTGTTCATTTATTCATGCAATTAATTTACTGATTCTTTTAAGATTTGACAGAAATTGTGCACTTTGCCTGGCATGAAACCATTTGTGTGTTAATATGTTTGTGTAAAGATTGTTATTAGGAAAGCATAAATGGTGGCAGGTGCCTTTGAGTGGGAACCATTGTTGGTAAAAGCGACATGCTTCCCTATCTTCCGTAAATGGGATGTGCCAAAATGAGCTTGATAATAATCTGTATAAATCCAATGTATGTTATAGAGTTTATAGATTGTTACGTAAAGTTATACAAGAACAATAAGTGAGCCTCACACTCTAGTTATACGTGTTAATAACACACCGTCTCTTGCATCACACTTTGAAGCGAAAACTTCATCTTCCCCACACAAAATTCAAAGGACTGTCATTTTTGGATACACCTTTTTATTGTACAATTGTCAAATGTAACGAAATATAATAAAATGTTGTGTTAACAAAAATATTGCTATTTTTATTAAATACCAATAATTAAGTAGTGTACAGAATTCTTCCAGTTCAACAGGTAAACATTTAACTCACATGCAACATCAGTGGTATTTCACAATGTAAAATCAAAGGGTTCGAAAGAAATACGAAGGCGTTTTACAAGTGCTTCTTCTATTTGTTTGTCCAAGGTACACTCCCTCCAGTCAGTCCGGTCTGGCAAATTTAGAACTGGCCCAGAGGCCAAAACTTCCCGTCCAAAATTAATAGGAAAATTCATCTGTGAAAGAATTTTTGTATAAAGCATCTCTCCTGTAGGTAGTTCCACACAAAAATAGGGAGCTCCTGATGGTACCACCTGATCTAGACGATTATGAGCTTCTAATTCTTCTAATTTAAACCCATTGCCCTCAGCTTCATCCTGAATTAAAAAAAAAACACATGTAAAGTACCATTGAAATCAAAATTTAACAATCATTGAAAAATATTGTTTGTTATCAAAATAAAATTGGTGAATTGCATAAAAACAATTAGAGAATTTAAAATACAAGTCTATACAAATTTAAGGAGGAAATGCAGATTTAAATTTTTGTATCAATACTTGGTGTTTGAGAAAGCACTCCCCAGGCCAATATTTGGTTTATATTTTAATGTAACATTATTAACCCTTTATAGGTTGAGTAAGACCAACACACGAAATAACACACAACGAAAATTTTTGAAAGTTTGCTTAGTTGTCAATACTGAGAAAACTAGTTTCAATTTTTCATGATATCACAAAATGGTTTCATCATTATTAGGACTTTTTTGTTGATTTCAAGTCTGCAACTAGATGTCATTGCACTTTCAAGATACTGACATCAATTTTGTTTTTTTAAATAGGTGTAGAATGCCATTATTAGAAAGAGCTGTTTTTCCACTTTCGTCTTATGGGTTTATTTTGAATTAGAACAACTTTATACAAGAAACCCCGTTTCTAATAAAAGGTTCGTACAATAATTTCTATAATATACTGCGAATCCATATAGGAAGCAAAAGAAAAAAAACAAAAGACTACATTAAATCTCATTGCAGTTTGATAGGATTATCTTCACACCATACTCGATAATAGAAATAAAAAAGATCTTCCTGCAAAAATCGTGAAACTGTGAAATGGCCAGCCACATACCCAGATTTAACTTCAGTCAACTTGTTGCTTAAGAGTTTCATAAAAAATGACATTTTATAATGTACACAATGTTTATAACCCGATTTTGTTAGGTTTTGAAAAACCTGCATGCAGTCATAGGGCTGTTTCTAAATTTAAAATTAAAGAGGTTTGTCTGAGTACCATAATTATTTGTGTTTTATTTATAGTATATTTCCCCATATATAACTTAAAATTGTTTTAATATGTTTAATATTTAATAGATTAATTGTTTTGTTTCTTGTTTAATGCTTTTTTATTAATATTGATAGTTACATTTCCTCATTGCTTGGACCTTACTTGTAAGTTGGAAAAGCATTTAAAATTAATAATAATAATAATTTTTCTGAATATTATTCATCATGCAAATCTTCAACTAATAAATTTGTGTGGAAATACATTTATAAACAAAAGTAGTTAATGCTATACTCAGTGGCGGTTTTTGAATAAGTGGGCATTGATTAAAATATTAAAATTAACCTTTTATTTCCTGTATTTAAATAATAATTAAAATGAACTGTCTCTGCAAATGTTTGTTTTCTATAGCTATCGTTTTAACGTTTAAATTGTCATCCATTCCGCGATTTTCGCCGCAAAGTTTGCGATCGCCTTGCGCGATTAAATCTTCAGGCGTGCAGGTGGCATCTATTCGGCCCCCACGATTCTCTGTATTTGAGAAACATCGCCTGACCGTACGTATATGATGATTATTGATTACAGCATTCACTTAGTGGGTCGAACAGATTCGCCTGCGCTCGAAGTTTTCTATTCCAAAGTTCTTATTTGTGACTGCTAAACAATGAATAGTGTTAATAACCTTTTAAAGATTGATTTTCAAGACTTTCGATTGAAAAAAAACTTCAAATTAACACATTATGCAGACCCACGCCGAATTTAAATTTAACACAAAAAATGGAGAGAAAAGCACAGAACAGTGGCTACACCTATCGTTTTTCTGGATAGACTTATAAACTTATACTTATATTTTAGACAGTAGTTTCCTTTTATCCTATGCTCTCTAGGAAGAGGTTAAAAAGCGAGTTAGAAGTTATATAAACAACATCCGACTTTAAAGAAATATCTGGTACTATGAATATTTTAACATTTTTGTTAAAAAGTAATCTTGAAAAAACTTTTATGGAAACACTGAGACTTCTAAATATTATTGTAACAACACCTATTTACAACCGCCGAAACTGAACGTTGCTTTTCCACATTAAAGCGTGTAAAAAGCTTTCTACAAAACACCATGCTTAACGATCACTTGAATGCTTTGGCTACAATGCCTATCAGCAGGAGTTTAGTTATCGAAATTGATAATTTTGAAGAAAACGTTGCGAAAAGATTAATTTCGATGAAAAATCGATGAGCACAATTTCATTTTAAAAATTAAATGTGTTTGGGTGTGTTTTTTGTTTGTTGAGTAATTACTGATTCGATGACTATCTTATATCATTGTTTGAAAGCAATTTACAAGAATGGATTTTATAAACTTTTAACATGTTTTAAGAACTTCACATTAATTTCTGGTGCGTGTTTTTTTATAATAACATATATTTTTGCTTTTAAAATTAAAATGCACCCTTCCTTGTTGAAATCTCACCGGCCGCCACTGCCTATACTGGTGAAATATTTGCTATGGACTTGTAATCTATGCTCCAGCAAGATAGTATCTGCTTGAAACATTGGCATATACTATATTTATTACTATATTTACGTACATCACTCTTTGGCGAAGTATAGTAAATAATTTAAATAACACTCATCTTTGACTACTGCATTTACAAGCACACATTTGGTTACAGTCATTTCCTGAAACAGCCACCTGATTTGTTTTTATTTTATCGCAACCTGTTACTTGTAAACAATTTTCCATCTATAACTTTGATGTTTAATAAGATGAAAATAAAATGATCCAATCTTACCTTGAACAAATACAAACAATTATGTTTGTATGTACCTTAATTGATTTGCAATCTACTGTTAGAAAACTAATCTTTCATCTTACTGCAGTTCCACCTATACAACCACTGTTCGTGAAAATAAATTCATTAAACTTTACTTCAGAGAAAAAAGGGGAAAAAGTGATCTTTCCAATGATGGCATTGCCACTTTGGACGCATATTTAAAAAACAAAGTTGATGAAAACATAACAAACTAAAAAAATTTTATTATAAATTCTAAATCTACATAAATATAACAAAATTGTGTTGAAACATAATAAGCAAACTATCCACAAATTTGACTTTTTCCAGTGTATATTGAGAACATGCAAACATTGTAGATGACTGCTCTGCAACTTTGAGATATTAAAAAATTTTCTTTATACCGAATCTCTATCCCTTACCATATAAGAGATCCCCTCTTCAAAATATAGAAGCCATTACTATAAAAATACTTATGAAATATAATAGCTCTTTAATTCTCACGTCAGCATACAAACCACCAAATAAGCGGCTTCTTGAAGATGAAATTGGCAAGCTTTTCAATAGTGATGAGCCCACGATACTCTTGGGAGACCTAAATGCAAAAAACACCATATGGGGATGTCGAGCTAATAACACTGACGGAACCAAGTTACATAATATTATGGCTGACCACTGTATTCTAATATCAGCCCCAGATGAATTCACTTACCATCCATATACTCAAACCATCTACCCGTAATTATCAGCTTCTATAACACCCCACAAACAACACCCCCAGCAACTAAACTAGTCTGCGGAAAAACAGACTGGGGAAATTTCCAATCAACCCTTGATCTAAAACTGAGACGGATAGGGCCAATTGAAGCACCACCAGATATAGACGATGCAGTCCCACAGTACACATCTGCAATACAAGAAAGTATACAGGAATCTACCACACTATGGAATCATAGGAAAGTTGCTGACCATATCAGGACACCCAACCACATATTCAACCTAATTAAAACGTAGAATAGGTACAGAAGGGAATGGCAGAGATCTCGTTTACCGTATCTAAAAACATTATATAACCAGCTATGTCATTTAGTAAAGCAAGAACTAGACAGTTTAAGAATTCAAAGGTACAATTCCTACCTAGAAGAGATACAACCCAGCGATCCATCTATGTGGTTGGCCACCAAACGACTGATAAGACAACCGAACGTAATCTATCCTATGGTAGACAGTAACTCCACATACTCTTCCGAAGATGAAAAAGCAAACTTATTAGCAACGCATCTCGAACAAGTGTTTACACCTAACAAAGGAGAACAAAACGAACACTTCGAGTATCAGGTAACAAACACAATGGCCAATTTTCAACTACAAGATAACACAGCAATAGCCCCTGAATCTGCTCAAGAACTTAAATCATATATAGTACTACTACCCAAACTTAAGACTCCTGGGCTCGACTTAATAACTAATGAAATATTAAACCACCACACCAAGAAGGCGATGGCTTGGTTAACCACAATATGTAATGCCTGTCTTAGATTAGGACAATTCCCGACCCCTTGGAGAACTGCAATTATACTCCCCATTCAAAACTGTTTGAATAATTGTTCTTGAAAAAAGTGAGGCCAATACTGGAAGAAAATCACCTTATACCAGATCATCAGTTCGGGTTCAGGCAAGAACATGCAACCATCGAACAAGTCCATAGAATCACAACAACAGTAAACCAAGCTTTTGAAGACAAGAACTATTGTTCAGCAGCTTTCCTTGACATTAGCCAAGCTTTCGATAAAGTTTGGCATGTAGGATTGCTGTACAAAATCAGAAAAATATTCCCTGATAACATCTTCATTATACTAAGATCATACTTACAAGACAGACACTTCCTTGTAAAATTCCAGGAGGAATATTCAACAATCTTTCCAATCAAGTCAGGAGTCCCGCAGGGGAGCGTGCTGGGACCGGTACTATACTTACTTTTCACGACAGACCTACCTACTAATACTAATACCATAACGGCCACTTTTGCAGAAGACACCGCTGTACTGGCTACGCATAAAGTGCCTACAATAGCTTCAGAGATACTGCAAGACAATTTAAATAAGATACAGAAATGGATGAAACGATGGCGAGTAAAGGCCAACGAAAATAAATCAGTGCATGTGACTTTTACCCTAAGAAAAGAAACATGCCCTCCCGTCCGACTAAACAACCAACAGCTACCTCAATCACAAGAAACTAAATACCTTGGAATCCATCTTGATCGACGCTTGAACTGGCGCAAGCACATCTTCACAAAAAGAAAGCAACCGAGACTGAAGCTCAGTAAAATCTACTGGATTATCGGTAGGAAGTCGAAACTTTCATTGGAAAAAAAACTATTAATTTACAAATCTATTCTAAAACCTGTGTGGACGTATGGAATACAACTATGGTACTCAGCTTCCAACTCGAATATAGAAATTCTTGAAAGATTTCAGTCCAATGTGCTGCCTATGGTTGTTGACGCCCCATGGTTTATTCCCAACGTCGTAATCCGCCGCGATCTCCAAGTAGTGAGTGTTAAAAAAGAGATAAAAAACTATAGTGATAACTATCGTTCGAGGTTAAGTGCTCATCCAAATCGTCTAGTAAAACAACTTCTTAGAAGATCCATTGGTAACCGTAGACTTAAGCGCCATAACCCCAATGACCTAACAACTAGATTTTAAGTTAGTTTTAAGTTAACCCCAACAGCCAAGAATAAACGTATTTATTAAAAGTGAAAAAGGTGTGTGTCATTGGACAGACTCCTACATGTCGTTATTCTATTGTCAAACCAATTACTGAATGTCCAGATGGACAGATTGTAATAAATTGGGATATCAATTTAAAAAAAAAAAACACTCCCCATGTAAGATGATGACACGGTGATAATAACACAGAGTTCCAATGCCGAAACAGCAATCGAACACCACCAAAACTCCATAAATATTACGCCTCAAGAGTTCCAGAAATGGAAAATCAAAGTAAATCCCAGCAAATGCCAAACAAAAATGTTTACCCTCAAACGATATGCCCAACTTACAAAAGTAAAAATAAATAATGAAATAGACTGGAACCCAAAAGACTCAGCAGTAAAATATTTAGGTGTTTACTTAGATACAAAGCTTAACTGGGGGTACTATGTCAATAAAAAACTCACCGAGTGCCACAACAGACTGGGTGTATTATATCCGTTAATAAACCGCAAATCCCATGTTAGAACCGAATGCACTGTGCTAATCTATAGAGGAATCCTCCGACCAATACTCATATATGCATGCCCAATCTGGTGCAACACATCAAAAACAACAATGAAGAAACTCCAAACAATGCAAAACAAAGTACTCCGAATTGCGATTAAGTGCCCGTGGTTTGTTCACAATACGCAAATACATGACGAGCGAAGTGTTCCACTAATATTTGAGTTTATCAAGAAAACTACTGTGAAGTTTTACTAAAACTTAGTTTTATGTCCCAGTGCCACTAAATTAAATCTCGGATAAAAAGATCTCCACAGGCGCCTCAGACGCAAACTTCCCCAAAATTTAATCTAAAGACTCTATAACTTAAAATTAATATTTAACAAGGAAACTGTAGGGCAGAGGTGTGATTAGTCACTTAATCCTCTCTTGATTATAAGTTAGAGTAGTAGCTAGATGTAAGTACCAATGAACAAAGCCGTGTATTGCATAGCTAGTCATAATAAATCAAAATTTAAAAAAAATAAAAAAAGAGATCCTTATACAAGGCACACATATGCACAAATGGGAAGAAAATCTCCACTAAACAGTGGTGAAACATGATCAAAACCGTTATTTTCAGTAGAGAGGAAATACAGCCTTATGGGCTACATCTTCAGACTCCTGCTGGTATTTCGTAAGCAAGACAATATTTAATCACAATTTTCTTACATATTTCTGCTACTACATACAGGCTGAGTTAGAATATACATATGCTTTTTGATTTAGGGCGTTTATTACTAGGACATTCAAAGCCTTTTTTGTATGGTTATATACAAAAGGATGCCTTACAATTTAGCTCATTCAATTTTTTTAATAGAGGTCAAATATCAAAGTGGGCAATTTTTCAACATGTGTGCATCCTACTGCTAAGCACATAGCCAACAGCATATTAATCAAAATTGATCTGCTGTAAATCAAAACACAATTTTTATTAACATTCTGGTTTGCAAGACCACTCTGCAAAGTCTACTGCCTTTAGCAAAGCGCTTTGAGTTACTGCATACTATAACATAAACTTACTACAATAAAAAGTTTGCAATTTATATTATATTAATTTTGGATTTTTTCCACAGTTTAAAATTAATTATGTGTAGCAAACTTACTTTCTCATTAAAGGAAGATTAAAACATAATTTAATTTTTGAAGTAATATTTATCCAGTTCTGTATGTCCATTCCATAAAAATCTACCTATTACACAACAAATTTTCAACTGTCAGTTAGATGTAAAAATAAGTATATTAACTGACATATTGAGAAGGAAACGTGGATAAATTTTGATATGCCACCCTTGTAAATAAATGCAATATTATATTATAATAATATTTTCCATTATTCCCTTGTGGGACATAGGGAGCAGCTTCCCGTTATTTCCTTGCGGGGCATAGGGTAGGTTTGAGTTTTTTCCAAGTTTGTCTGTCCCTGGCTAGGTATCCAAGCTCTACTATGCTCAACTTCGTCTCTTTTTCTATAGTTCTTTTCCATGTTTCCCTGGGACGCGTTCTACTTCTTTTGCCAACAGGGTACCATTCAAGTGCCGTCCGGCATACTTCTTCCCTATCCTTTCTTAGAGTATGTCCTAGCCAGTCCAGCTTTTTCCTTCTTATTTCTATATTAATGTCTTCTTGCCCTCCCCTTCTCCATAATTCCTGATTCGTGACTACTTCTGGCCATCTTACTTTAAGTATATGTCTTAAACTCCTATTTATAAAAACTTGTAGCTTCTGTTTTATTGCACACCAGGTCTCCGAGCCATAAAGAAACACCGATTTCACCATAGAATTAATAACATTTATTCTTATTAAAAAATCTAATAAAAGAAGGGTACAACAGGTATAGATGTCGAGTGATATATGGAAACTAACTATCACCAGCCTTCGAGACCAAGACTGGGGTTCGACAAGGATATATTATGTCTCCGTTACTGTTTCTTATAGCGTTGGACGAAGCGTTAGTTAAAACAATGAATGGGAACAGAAGGGGTATAAAGTGCAAAATGCAGGAAACATTAGAGGATTTAGATTTCACTGACGACGTTTGCCTCCTGTCACATATGAGGCAGCAAATGCAGGAGAAGTTGCAGCACCTTATGGAGGAATCCAAAAAAGCAGGGTTAAAAATAAACAAGAAAAAAAACAAAGTTACTGTGTGTAAACATGAATCAAGAGAGAAGCTTGCAAATAAACGGAGGGGCGGTGGATGAAGTAGGGAAATTCACATACCTAGGTTGTATAATGGCGAGGGAGGATGGTGTTATTAAAGATATTACGGCAAAAATCCATACAGCAAAGGGTGAATTTATGAGTCTAAAAAATGTGTTGTGCACGGACAAGATTACAAACAGAACCAAAATAAATAAATAAATTATTTTGCTTCTCAAAAATTACAAAATCGAAAATTTTAAAATATGCACTGTTTTGTACAGTCCATAAATACTAGTAGAACCTAGATTATCCGGTACTCTAGTAGTCATCATTTTAAAAATTAAATTTACAAATAATTTAAAAAAATTATAGACTCTTGAAGTAACTATTTTTTATTCTTCAATTATAATAACATTGAATATTTTACTCAGAATGCTTATATCAGCGGCGGACTTTGGGATATGTCGCCGGCCGTTATTTTCCAGGGGGCGCCGTGCAACCGGCCGTTGCGAGGTATGCCAAACGTTACCGCTAGATGGCACCCTTCGGATTTAGATATTTCAAAAATAGCAAGTTTTTCATCACAACAGCAACCTCTATCCACTAAAAGGGGGCGCCTTTTAGGAACAGCGCTAAATGTGCACTAGGACCATACTGCATAATATAATATTAAGTATTAGAAATGTGCACTAGGACCATACTGCATAATATAATATTAAGTATTAGAAAGTTAACAAATAACATAAAAAAAAGTTAGTAGTTGAGGAAACAATCATTATTTTGAAAATTCCTTTACGTCAGCCCAAATAATAAAAGTTCATAATGTGTAAATTTTGGATTTTATTTGAAACAAATTAAAAAATTCGGCATTCTTGCGGTATTCTCGTGCTGGGAACGAAGGCCAACATTATACTACACTTTGAAGATTTTTTAGTATTTTTTTTCTAATTTATTAAAAACTTTTTTTAATATCTACAATAATCGGAATATCCCGTAAATAAATATTAATATTATAAGTGTATAGAAATTAAAATGGTCATTTTAAAACTTGGTAACAAAGAAATACCAATATTATTTTAACAGGATCAATATGCAATTGAGTTTTTTCGGGGACCTTCAACTACGTACAGAACTGCAGCTAACGGCTGTATTACGTAGTTTAGTGAAATAACTTGAAAACAATTTTGTTATTACATATTAATAGCTTGGCATTCTTTTGTTGGTTATCATCAGGATCCGGATTTATATGCACTAAAAAGCTCCTATATATGCATTTTTTATGCGCTAAAGATCTGCTATAATATGCTGTAATATATGTGAATATATATAAAATATACGCTAAAAACGGTAAAAATTTCAAATATATGACAAATATTGAGCATACCAAGCACGATGTAGAAAATTTTAAATATCGCTTGTAAGTGTTTATTTTTGTAATTTTTTTACATAGAAACCTTGAACTAAGAGTTACATAGATACATATTAAAAAATAATTGCAAATATGAATTAATCATTATGTCATAAAATAATAATAAAAATATTATGATTTGTTTTTCCGCGTTACAGTCAAGAAACATCATTTTATCTACGTTTTCCAGTGTAAAATTGTATCTATCGCAAGGTAAAATTTTTTTGTACATGGAAAACGAGCTATCAGCATCACATGACGTTATTGGAACAGATTTCATGCAGCCTAACTTTGACGGGTTTGACCCCATGTTTTCTACGTTTTTCACATTTTTGCCTATTAAAATCTTATTTGTTCTATATAGTGTGTTGTAGCCCTAGTTTGTTTTCAGAATAGCGTCTAGCTTGGAAATAACGGTTTTCCCGATGGTTCCCGGAACCGTTTATAAGCTATGGATAACTGTACGTATGGTTTCCATGAACTTGGTTAGAGCATAAAATATTCAATGGTTAGAGGTATCTGCGTACTTTCCAAATCTTTTATTGAAGTTAGCAAAATTGAAAAATGTGTTTTAATAAAAGCTAATTGTTGAGCGATCTTCTTATCTGCTACACACGTCCTATACTCCAAAACGGCTTTAGAACCATCAACAATTTCTTGAAATATTTCTTTTAGTTTATTGAAATTTTTACGATAAAGTATTACAGCTGCAATCCAAGTTCTCCATCTAGTAATTATGAATTGTGGAGGTAGTGGCAATTCAGGAGCGACTTCGCTTAGGTTCTTTCCACTATTAATTAGTTTGATGACCAGAGGATATTCTATTCGAACTAATTCTGCTATTCTACGTAAAGCGTGAGCCATACAAGTCATATGAATCAAATCGGGGTAAAATATTTTCAAAAGCCTGTCCTGCTTTAATCATGTATGTAGCAGCATCTGACCCCCGGAAGTTCATTATTTTTGATACAAAGTTCCATTCTAGACGACAAACACGAAATGCTTTTGTTGCATCGCACATATAGTAATATTTCAGAAATAGATAGCACACGAGGACTAAAGGCGCCTACTACGAAGTTTACGCAACTTGTAAGCTACAGTTTGGAAATATTCGAAAAAGTTTCCGCAACTGTATATTTTGATGAACATGTTAAATCCAAAATAATAAATATTTTAGACGCTTCAACAAAATAACTGTGTAAATCCATTAGTGTAAATTGCTGTGATCATACATTATTTATTTTTAACTTATTGGTTACTTGCAAACTTTTTAAAGTATTTAAATCCTTGGCCAACAAAAGAAACAGACACCATCAAAACCAAAAATGAACCAAAAATTAAGAGTTTTAGTACATAAATAGTGATGACACAGTCACTGCTTACATATTTCTAGTAAGGAAATACCCTAGCTTGGAATTAAAAAGGATTACCTGCCAGGCGGCGTTATTTTTCTACCTGCTGCCATTCTGCTGCATATGCTATCTCCTTTCTATAAGCAGGTATTCACCAAAAATATTGTAAAACATTACAATTTAAAAATAAGTTTATATAGTTGTAAATGATTGAAAATTAATCAGTTTTAGGTAATAGTATAAATGTAATTCCACAATTTTTTTCAGAAACAGGAATGTTGGTATAAATCATAATTCGATGTACATAAATAGTTTTGTATTAATATTAAGTGTTGCTAGATAAATAAGAATTCAGCAGTGTATCTATTATCTTGAATATTTTCAATGCTATTATCAATGCTGTAGTAGCTGAAGTCTAAATACATCTTGTTTACCTCTAATTTGGATTTATTTGTTGTAAAGTTATTAGTGTGTACACTATATGAGCTTTTGATGTTTCAAAAACAATAAATTTTGTTTTTGCAAGTATTAATGTTGTCATACAAAAATTTAAAGATTATTCAAATACTATATAACTTTATATTAAGTTTGATAATCTGGTTTTATTTTATAGTTATTCATTATAAAATTGTCATTTCTATTATTGACAAATCAACCCGCGCTTTGTTTAAAAAGTCGCTCTTGTTACATTGCACTCTGTTGGTAGGTAGTAACAGCTTTAACTTTGTTGGGGAATTCCACAACTTAAACCCACTGTGTATTTTTGTTTCACCCCAAGCTATGCTTACTCTAATTTTGTATTACTATGCCATCTAACCGGTTCTTTCACTCATTAAAAAATAATTCCCATATAATAGTATTGTAATAGGCATTCTGAGTAAAATATTCAATGATAATAAGTAAGCCAAATTGTTTCAATAAAAACATCACTGAAGTGGCCTCACAAATTGCATTTTTTTCTTCTATTTAACGACCCTTCTATCTTTTACCATTTCCGAGATACCCACGGGAAGTTCTGAATTTAGGATATGCTGTAAACCAGGGGTATTCAACCTGTAATTGTATAGTGTATACTGTATAGCTTATATTGTATAGCTTTCCTCGGTCTCCCCGCTGTTTTCTGTCCTATTGGTTTAGCGCTTAAGAATTGTTTGGTTTTCCTGTATGGATTCATTCTGTTAACATGTCCGAACCATGCTAATTGTTTTTTCTCTATCTTTATTGTGACTGGTTCTTGCTTAAGTTCCTTGTATGGTACTTCATTCCTCCATCTATCTAGTTTCGTTACTCCTTGTATCTTTCTCAGGTATTTCATTTGTATTGTGGTTATTTTCCTTTCTTGTTCTTTGAGTGTAGGCAGCACTTCTATTGTATATGTCATTGTTGGGATTACTACTGTATTATATATTTGAAGCTTTGTCTTCTTTCCTATTTCCTTTTTCCCTAGAAGCGTCCGGTTAATCGCGTAGTATATATTTGTTGCTTTTCTATTGACTATTTCTGATTCTATCCTTCCGTCACTGCTTATGATCGTCCCCAGGGTATTCAAAGTTCATTACTGATTCTAACTTCTTTCTCTTGCATGTGAAATCCATTTTTTCTTTGTATTTGCATTGTCTTGGTTTTGCTCTCGTTTATTGTCATTCCCATCGCTTCCAGTTCTGATGTACAAATATCTATTAGTCTTTGCATCTTCTTCACCTTGTCTGCTATGAGGACTATATCATCTGCATACATTAGTGCTTCTATTTTTATTGGTTGTAGGTCTTTGAACCCTACTGTTGTTTTGGGTGTCTTCTTCTCGATGCAATTCTTCATTATTCTGTCCATGTATACAGGGTGTTTTTTAATAAGTGTCCGATATTTCACAGCACAAATCGTCAAGTATTTCTAAGATAAAAAGTTCATATAAACTTGTAGTCAAAAATGTTTCGTTTCGAAAATACAGCGTGTTAAAGTTTTATTTTTATTTTCATTTTTTAGATCTGTCTCTCTCATTTTTTAAGAAAATCGAACGAAATTTGGTATACTCAATAATTGTTACAATATCGACAACGCAGACTTATTATTGTTTAATATAATCTACAGGGCGATGGTT
>JABXWE010102280.1:0-21972 GCA_014611495.1 Limonius californicus
CTGAAGAAATCAAAGCTCTTCAAGGGCCGCAGTGCAATATGTTTGTGTAGAAATTGATATTGTTTCCTCGATAAAATCGCTTATGTAGTGTTGAGGTGGTATGGGCCAAGGCTAAGCTGGCATGTGTTATACACATCAGGGTCTGACTACGGTTTACCATGCTGGTGTGTATCCGTGCTTGCATTACCTACTTACTGTATGGTGTGTGTGTGCAGAGCCTTACTATTCCTTTAGTGCGACTGTAACATGAGGAGTGTCATTAATTTGTTCCACAATGGCGAATGGGGACTGGAAGCCAGTACCAACCACGCAGGGAATTAGAAAAATATTCTGACCTCTAAGAGCAATTCGAATCAGATTATTATAGACACAGCCTGACTCTCTTACGACTAAGCTATCCCGGTTCTTACATACAAAACAATACTAGAGGCCCAACGCCTTGATGGTCTTCTTCCGTTTTCTTTTCTCCTTGCCATGCTATTTCCAGTGTCTAATCTGACACTTTCTTACTGCCCACAACCACTTCTTCCTTGGTTTTACCATATTTTCGTCTTGTGCTAGCTTCCCTCTCTAATGCCATCTTCATTATTCTTCTCCCTGGTAATCTGACAATGTGTCCAAGCCATCCTAATTGTTGTCTTTTGGTAATGTTTGATATTGTAAGTTGTTTGTACATTTCCATGCTTTTCTTGATATCAGTATGTTTATTATATCCCCAGCACTTCTACTTCCTTTAATCAGTCTCTTGTTAATTTCCTCTTTATTATTATTTGTTAAATTCACGCCTAAATACGCAAAACCATTTACTATATGGTACTGCTTTTTTCTTCTAAATCTTAGACTTATTCCACTTGATCATCGTTTCCCCTCATCTCCATATAAATATTTGGTCTTCTGTTAATTAATTTCCTAAGCTTTTATATTTAAACTTTGGAATCCTTCATTTAGTTTTCCTAGTTTCCAGGTTACAATCGCCAAATCATCTGTATAGACTACACGTTGATATTTGCGATAATACACTGTGCCCTTCCTAAGTATGTTGCTTTCTCCTATTACTTGTTCAAGTATTAAAGAAACTCGACGACGGTTATCTCCCTGCCGCAATCCCCTATGAAGTTTCAAACTATTTCCGACTCTTTTGTGTTCTTTATGTTACACTACTGCTTTTATGAGTAGAAGATCTTGATTCGCAAAAAGAATTCGAAGTGCATATATATGACAAAATAAATTGACAACAGTGGTTTGACACACACTGTTCCGATTTTAAGAAAATTAAATACATATCTACATTTTAAGAATGGGGTTGGGTGCATTATATTCTTAAAAGATGGTGGTTTATAACAAGGTGGAAACATTTCACCAAATGAAGTCTTTAATTTTTAGAAATGTTATTTTATGAATTAGGATATATGTCCGAAATTAAGAAAATATTTTAGAATTAAATTACAAAAAAATTTTGCATTAATAAAATAAAATAATTTTTATTTCTTAAACTATCCTAAACAGCAGTTTAAGAAACCCATTCGAAAATGTAATGTATTATGTGTAGAGTTAACATGTTTAATTATTTTGTATTTTGTTCTCCTTCTTTAACTTTATTTGCTGCTGCTTACTTTCGGCCAAACTTGCAGATTCCTAGGAATGTCTGCGCCATAGCTTAGGACCACTGCATTAAGGATATTATGCATACAATGTATAGCAGTACCACTACCTAAATTTGTGTTTTACAAACTTGTTCATACAATCACCTGGTTATTAATCTATATTAAGAAAAGTATAAAACATAAATAATACACGAAATACAAACAAATATTAAAACTTTTATTATTACCTACTCACTTATACATATTACTTATAATTAGGGATGTTGTGGATACTTTCTCAATTATTATGTACCTTACTGGGGAATGGAAAAAAAATCAAAACTCAACCTTTTAAGGTTTGTAGTAATAGGTTTAATGAACTATGGCCAAGAAAAATGTTACTTTTCAATACTAAACAATACTGTACACTTTTAATGTGGATAACAGGTAAACGCCTTAAAGTTAGCATTTCTCATATAAACATTACCTAATAAATTTATAGTTTTTCCGTAAATTTTATACCATAAAATTGGTCCTAAAATAGTATGGATTCAATTTTGTGGGGATATTTTAATATTATATTAACATTGTTCTTTATGTGGTAAAAGCAAGTGATTTCCCATTTTATGTACACTAACTTAAATTTCAAACAATGTAGTATTTACTTTCTTTATATTCAATATATTTTGATTTTTGCAAAACTTGTAGCATCCTGTCCTGTAGGTGCAGAAAAACCTGGTAGGTCGGCTATCCGCAACATCCCTAGTACTAACTATGAACGAGAAATATCACAACTTTTGTCAGTCAATTTATATAAAAATACAAATATGAATAATTCTAAACATTATGGGTCCACCAGTACTAAAAAATCGGTTGAGCAAAATATCCAGCGGTCTTCTGCAGCCATTGCAATAAAGTTCTGCTGGAATGGTACTGGGACTTTGTTAAAGAAAGTTACAATTCCAGCAGTTTCTAGTACAACCATATACTTTCCATTATCTGCAGAATCTACCAAAATCAAAACAATGTTACTTATCTTCATATTTTTCAAGTTTACTCTCAGCTTTTCTGTTCAATTTAAATTTCCTTCATTAGAACACACCACCAACCATTAACATATAAGAATACTAATAACCTGTCATGACAGCATAAATAATTATAGCACAGTATAATGTAACAAGCAAGTTGGTTTAACCACTGGCACCTTTCATATTGAGCATGTGATGCTATTCAACATTCCGTAGCGCCGATGTCATTAATAGTAAGCTGTATGTTCAACAGAATGGTCATATCACCATTTTTCAGTAGAAGCTTATCAACTATCATTGATATCAATGTTACCGCCAGTTATATTATACTGTGATTATAATATAGTTACTACACCTTGCTGTAACTCCATCCACATCACAGCACTAATATGTAATAAGTAATCACAAACACGAAAACCTATACTAAATTTCAAATAAGCATGCGGTTTGTGTAATGGAGTAACCGTGATGGTCATGGCCCTTAATGGTCAAAACAAAGTCATTACAATTACTGAAAAATTGTGAACGTGACATTCAGTATGAATTATTTATTAAAGGGGAGCCAATTAGTAGTAATCAATATGTTAAAATTAGTACAAGCCTGCTATGGACCGATGCTAGCACCCCATGTGCCCTCTGTGAAACTACAGGATTAAATAAGTAAGTAATTAAGCAGTCAAACAAATGGTATTAATATTGTTATATTTATTAAATAATATGGATAGCAAAAACCTATTAATAGTGGTCAAATACTATTGGCCCACCATGTTTATACACATTATTTAGAAAATAACAGCAAAATATGTCTATTACATTGAATTGGAATTGGTTTCGAAGAAAAGAAATTATAAAGTATAGTGAATGATAATCATGAAAAATGCGGAAATTTTACTTACCCAAAAAGGACTCTAAACAAGGAATCACTGTATTTCAAGTGGATGATATTAAAAAAGCAACACCCTGTGTTTTGAAAATGAGTTACATATCATTAAAAAGGTCATGAAACTGATGAATGAAGATGAAACTTTTTCAAAACAATGCTCTGGAGAATTCCACACAAACAGGGGTTTGAAGTATGAAAAAATAATAAGTAAAATATTTTGAATAGAAAAATCTAAAATAGATTTATGGGGGAGAAAATACTTAACATCTTTTAAGAAGTTTTGCCATAAAAGTGAGAAAGTTCACTTTATGCTAAATACTGGAAATATAGACTAAGATATGGAAAGATACAACTATGTCTTCACAATAAGCTTTACTAGATGACAAATTAACTAGAATTATAGATATCCAAGGTAGAAGAAAAAACTTATTATTGTACATAAAATCACAGAAAACAGGCAATAGGGTTTATAGCTACGAGTAGGTATCAGATCGCAAGTAAAAGACACTTAATTGAAAATACAGCTTTTTCAAAAAGAGAAAGAATATAGCTTAACAAATTGGGTTGCCTATGTTACTGATATTTTAATAAAAATTACTGAGAGAACTGCGACCATATAACTTAATACTTAATAATATAGAAATTCTTTGTGCATAAGTTAAACGACTATGTAGCTAGACATACCCAAATCTACAAAATTAACGATGTATTAAAAATGTGTCGGTTAAATAGGATAGTAGAGCATATGGTACAAAAGATGATAATCAATGTTAATTGAAATCCATCACACGAGTCTTCAGGTGAAGATTTGAAAACATGAACTGTAATTTAATGAACATTGAAAATTACTTCATATTGACATTTTTTAATTGTAAAACTGACTTTGCTTTTAACATGCCATCTACTACATTCTTATTTGAATTTTAATATAGATAATGTTCACTCTCAAATACATTAAATCGGGAAACTGCAAAGAGCAGTAGGGTTGCCAACGTTGCCCCCATGTCAACTCGAAGAAAAATAATTTTGGATGACTGGAACGGAAGGGTGGGGTGGGCATGTGAAATGCATAGCAAAGACTTATTACATATGTAATGTATACTTTTTTTAACCATAACATAAAAGTTGAAACAATCTGTCTGTCAATATAAGCAGACTGCTCAAGAAACTAAATTTAATAAAAGTATATAATGATGTGTATTAATATTTAATGCACCTATTATTTAGGATTTTCAAAATTAAATTTTTTCACTTTGTACACTTGCTACTTTGATGCAATCCATGTTGAAATTAACTCAAATATTATATACATGCTATACAAGCAAACCAAATTTTAAGCTTTACAATTTTATCGATATAATCTAGTATTTAATTCTGAATTGTTTAGTTTCGTACATAAATAATAAAAAGCGAACTGCATTAGAGCAGGTCATACATTTAAAAACATATGTTGTAACTCGATGGTTGTGTATTCCTGTGGCTAACTTCACGCTATTTCCGAATCAGTAACTAAGATTAGATTATAAAATGTCAATGCTAAATTATTAAAACATAAAAAAACTCCACATACACGCTTTTTACTGTAATACAAAAAGCATTGATGGTCGAGGCTTATTTTCGATATGGCCAGAAAGTGGTTGGTGCATGGCAGTATTTAGTGACGTTATTACATTTTCACATCTTAATGTTTTGACACATATTTCGTAACCTAATTTTATTAAGTAGCGTAAAGTTAGCCTCACTAATGCATAACTATGGAGTTACGACATATGTTTTTAAATGTACGGCCTGTTATAATTTTTTTTGCTCTTTGTAATATCTACTAAAGTTTTGATATAAATCTTAGATTATTTTGAAAACCCCAAGCCCCGAAGAATGTTCGCCAAACCCGAAGTCTTCGGGTTAAAATGACAGTGTTGGCAGCTCTAAAGAGCAGATTCATAATAATTTTTTTAATTTAGAAAATTTCTTTTAACACAGACACATCATTCATCGAGGCAAAACAAGTGTGCACAGTTAACTCCAAACTATAATAACCTAACTATGATACAGACCTAAAATGGGCAGCGCATTTACAGTATTTAGTACATGTTGTGTTGTCGGTAGAGCCGTATAGAGTTTTTGTATATCGTGGACTCCAGTGAACGAAATTTTGTTAAAAGTTAATTGGGCATTAGGACGGAACATCTTAAACATTACCTATTGGAAAAAAACATACCTACATACCATTGTTTAGATCGTATACAAAGAAACTTACATTACGGTGTGCATCAAGGTAATGAAAGTATTGCAAGACCGCCTTTTTGGCTTCCCCGCAAGCCTGGTTTGCTTCGTCTTCTTTCCACTGCTAAATTTCAATATTGGCTTAGGTATACAATTAAATTTTCAAATAGAAAATATAACCTCAAACAACATCTGAATATTTACTTACCAAGTCCATTACTGCAGCCACTCGTGTTAATGCCGGAGTGCTTACGAAAATGTAAAAGCAATAATAACGAAAATAATACAGACAGGCAATGGTGACATTTGATTCGTTTATGTTATGCTTTCTCGCAGATAGCGCTGGCGGAAATCAAAACAAAGTTTCGGGAAGTACCAGGGTATCTCATGTTCAGGATCCGGGAATTTAACACCGATCTTGATGAAATGCGCATGCGCCAAGCAATGATACCAACTGCTAGGATCCGGGAATTGTAACACCGATCCTGATGAAATGGACATGCGCTAAGCAATGATACCAACTGCTTACTTCTGAACATTTCCATTTATAAAAACGAATATCTAACCTAACCTTATGCTTTAGATATTCAACGCGTTCTAGGTGTTATTTTACAGAATCTTTTTGTAAATAAACGTACATTGGTTTTTGTGTCACTTTTTGTTCGTTATGGCCTTACCAGAAAAGAATTTATTCCGAAAGTTTAATCGCACATTTCGGTAAGTATACCTTGAAACGAAGCAGTGCATCGAGCTAAGAATATTCTTTATTTGTAGAAATCGTCTAATAAATATGGCTCGTGCTGATGATAACATGGTGTGGGAAGGCATTACTGTGTCGTCTAGAACCGATGACAATGCGGACTTTACGGCAGAACGGGAAGCAGTTGTGATTATTTGCACACTTCAAGAGAGATGGCTTTTCATATGATCGAGGAAACTGCCAGCCCAACTCCAGTTACATATGTACATGTTGAAGTTGGAAGGCGGAGAAGAAGTAAAATTGAGATTTAGCAGTCCAGCGGCAAAATCCGCATTGGTTGCGGTCATCACTATGAGTTGCCAGAAAGAAAAATATAAAGTATGTATGAAAATGAGTTTATGAAATGTTCTATGTGTAAGAGGTTATTGTTTCTGTATCCGCTTAGTTTTTTTACAAATGAAATTATTTTGTACTAACTGTTTTTTTTGCAGTAGCGACTCTGGAAATTCGTCGGATGGTTCGAATCATGAGTAATATTACTATAGTGTAATTTAGTGAATTTGTAATAAATAAAACAAAATTATTTGCAGATTTTTATATAACTTACTAACAGGTCGAAATAATGCCTTGAAATTTTAACTTTTTTAATATACCCTAAAAACAGGGCAAAATCGCATATAATGCTAATTCATTAATAAATACAGTTTTTACATCAATTTTACAGGCAGGGTGTTTTACCCTCTGAAAAATCTATCAATTTTCTTTTAAAAACGTTTACATGAGTTAGTATAGCAGGCCTTCTATGTACCTTAAAAAACAGGATAAAATCTTTGAAATATTTGCTTTTTAAATAACCTTTAAAAACAGGGCAAAATCCTTAAAAAGTGTTGTGTGCTAAACAGGCCTTACTGGTAGTTGTCAACCGTTTTGGTTGACACCTCGATATCCAATTTTAAAATCCTTAACAAATTTAATTTCCTCTCAATCGACATGGTAAATTTAAATTTCTTTAAATGTTTTACTCCTTTATAAATGAGTGAAATTTACTACGTAAAGTGTAAAAAACACACAAAAAATAAAGGTCCTGTAAAATTAAAACATGGAAAGAGTGGAAGTGAATATTCAGAATCTGTGCTGAATGTGGAAAGAAAAAATTTTAAATGAAGCAAGGACCAACTGGTAAGACTATTTCCCATAAGAAAAAAAGTAAATGGAGATGTATCTAGAAAAGCGATTATACGTGTACAGAAAGAGTTTTCATTTTTATAAAAAAATCGGAATAGGATTGAGTTGTGGAAATTTAATATTTAATACGTCTAGCCTTTCTGGACTTGGGTTACCTCTCATGAGCTTACTAAGTTTAGGAGCCGGAGTACTTACGATAATTGATAAATCTTTAAAACTATCTGAAATGACTAGTGAATATAAACTCGCCTATAAATTGTATAAACAAATGATTTGTTTGTTCAAAGCAGGAAAAATTTCAAAACAAGAAGTTTACTTGAAAGAAAAAGATTTTATGGAAAATATTCTATTTTTTCCGAGAGAAAAATATATAAAACAAGCCGGTTTAAATGGATGGTAAACTTTAAAACCATAATGGGAGTTGATTGTCTAATCGTACTAATGGTTGTCTACATATCGGACAATTTATGTCACATCTAACCATCTATCTACACATGTTTTACAAAATATATGATTACATCTTGTTTTAACTGGATGACAACACGTGTTAATACAAATGGGGCAATCGTCATTAATTTCTTCATTAATTAATATGTATGGTTTGAATAATTCATCTAAAACCTTTTTAGATATTTTTTATTCTTTAAGTTATTAAAACAAATTTGATTTTGAAATTCTCTTATAAACTCCTCAGATAATTTTTGTTTCAATGAAATTGCTTCCCAATCAACCTTATCCTGAAATTATCTTATAAATTTTTCAGATAGTTTTTGATAATATGATATAAAATACCAATCAACTTGATCTATGAATTCTCTTATAAAATATTCTGATAATTTTTTTTGCATGAAAATACATCCCAATAAATCTTTTCCTGAAACTCTCATAGAAAATGTTTGGATAATTTATGTTTCCCTGAAATACTCAACCAATCAAATTTATCTTGAAACTCTCTAATAAATTTTTCAGATAATTTTTGATATCTAGAAATTCTATTCCAATTTAAATTTCGTTTACGAATTTCTTCGATAACATGTTTAACATTGTAGTCAGTAAAGTATTTAAATAATTTTGACAAGCTAAGATCGCTAAAGAGTTGTTTTATCGTTATTTCCATTTATTGATAAAAAATTTCTTAAGGATTTTAAAAATGGATATTGAGGTGTCAACCAAAACGGTTGACAATTACTAGTAAGGCCTGTTTAGCACACAACACTTTTTTAAGGATTTTGCCCTGTTTTTAAAGGTTATTTAAAAAGCAAATATTTCAAAGATTTTATCCTGTTTTTTAAGGTACATATGTAGAAGGCCTGCTATACAAACTCATGTAAACGTTTTTAAAAGAAAATTGATAGATTTTTCCGAGGGGGTAAAACACCCTGCCTGTAAAATTGATGTAAAAACTGTATTTATTAATGAATTAGGATTATACGAGATTTTGCCCTGTTTTTAAGGTATATTAAAAAAGTTAAAATTTCAAGGCATTATTTCGGCCTGTTTTTAAGTTATATAAAAATCTGCAAAATAATTTTATTTGTTATTTATTACAAATTCACTCAATTATACTATAGTAATATTACTCATGATTCGAACCATCCGACGAATTTCCAGAGTCGCTACTGCAAAAAAAAACAGTTAGTACAAAATAATTTCATTTGTAAAAAAACTAAGCGGATACAGAAACAATAACCTCTTACACATAAAACATTTCATGAACTCATTTTCATACATACTTTATATTTTTCTTGCTGGCAACTTATAGTGATGACCGCAACCAATGCGGATTTTGCCACTGGACTGCTAAATCTCAATTTTACTTCTTCTCCGCCTTCCAACTTCAACATGTATGTATCTGGAGTTGAGCTGGCAGTTTCCTAGATCATATGAAAAGCCATCGCTGTTGAAATGTGAGGCCGTCCAAGTAGTGAATAAAGATCCTTCTTAACCTTGTGCAAATAATCACAACTGCTTCCCGTTCTGCCGTTAAGTCCGCATTGTCATCGGTTCTAGACGACACAGTAATGCCTTCCCACGCCATGTTAGCATCAGCACGAGCCATATTTATTAGACGATTTCTACAAACAAAGAATATCCTTAGCTCGATGCACTGCTTCGTTTCAAGGTACTTACCGAAATGTGGGGTTAAACTTTCGGAATAAATTCTTTTCTGGTAAGGCCATAACGAGCGAAAAGTGACACAAAAACCAATCTACGTTTATTTACAAAAAGATTCTGTAAAATAACACCTAGAACGCCTTGAAAATCTAAAGCAGAAAGTTAGGTTAGATATTCGTTTTTATAAATGGAAATGCTCAGATGTAAGCAGTTGGTATCATTGCTTGGCGCATGCGCATTTCATTAGGATCGGTGTTACAATTCCCGGTTCCTATTCGCACACTGGTTCTGATTCCGGTTGACAGATAAATGGCAGAATTTTTGACAGAGGCTGCTTGTGGTCGCTGAATGGTGACGTCATGTCATAAAAGCAATCGAACGAATTGGTTGCTGCAGCGGTTGGTAATTGTTTACACACGTGCAACAGTTTCAATTCAAATTTTGTTTTTATCATTAAAAATGTGTTCTTTGCCTAATAAGTTAAAATTGGCCATTGTCGCATACGCTGAGGACGAAATAGCGCAAACTTCAATTTAAGCAATGCAATTTGCATCAATTGTGCAGTTTTACAGTAGAATTAAAGCATTGTATTTTTATGCTACAATACAATTTTTTCGAGAAATACCAATTTTTCTCTATTTGGATTGGATTTCATATTATCGAATCTAAATAAAATACTTGCTGCTAAATAACTGAATGCAATTTTCAAGACTTTCATGAAAGTCTACGACTTTTCCGTTCACAATAGATCAACAACAATAGGAAAAAATACCAAGCCAGTGGAATGAGTCGACGATAATTCTCCTCCATAAAAAAGGAGATAAAACAAAAATAGAAAATTATAGACCTATTATCCTGATATCGAATCTCTACAAACTATTTGCAAGTATAATACAAAAAAGAATTTAATTACAATCAGACTCAGAGCAACCTATGGAACAAGCTGGTTTTCGGAAAGGATACTTTACAATCGACCACCTACAAACGATCAACCAAGTAATACAAAAATGTAACGAATTCAGGAAGGTAGTATATATAGCGTGTGAAGATTATAAAAAAGCTTTCGACACAATCGAACACGGACCAATATATACTGCTCTTAAGGAACAAGGACTTCCTGAAAAATACATACGAATAATTGACAAATATATAAGAACACAACAGCAAAAATAAGGACAGAGAAAGAAGGCTCATTCTTCAAAACAGAAAAGGGAATGGGCCAGGGAGACCCTCTATCATCCAACATATTTAACTGTGGCTACAAGACGTATTTGAGAAACTTAACTGGAAAAACATAGGAATAAATATTGATGAAAAAACATTTACAAACCTGAGATTTGCGGACAATGTCGCCCTATTCGCGAAGAGTTTGGAAGAGCTAAAAATAACGCTGGAGCAACTAAGCGCCGCAATCAGAAAAGTAGTACTGGAGGTCAATTACCTACTCAAAGACTAATATTTGGACTAATGGTATCCCAGGAGAATTAAAACTAGGAGATAAAAAGATAAAAATTATGGATGAAGTAATCTACTTTGGACAAACAATCTCTTTCCAAAATCGATTCGAGAAGGAGATTCAGAGAAGAATAAAAGCAGCCTGGTCCAAATTCTGGTCATTAAAACATATCCTAAAAACAAAGAAACCTTTATATTTAAAACGAAAAATATTTAATTCATGTGTACTCCGACACTAGCCTACGGGTCGCAGACATGGGCTCTAACAAAAGGTGTGGTAAAGAAGCTGAGAGTGACACAAGCAAAAATTGATAGAAGCATGCTCGGAATAAAAATTAGTGATCGTTGAGACTAGAAGTGATACGAGAATAAAGTGGAATCGCGGACATAATAAAAACGTGTAAAACTTTAAAATGGTAAATATGCGGGATGGGCGAAGAAATCAACTTGCTGGGAGTTGGCGAACACAAGACCAAAGGGCAAATCTAACAAGAGATGGGAGGATGAAATTAGAGAAGCAGTAGGAAATAACTGGAAAACGTTAGTAAGAGATCGCTCCAAATGGAAGATTATGGGGGAGGCCTTTGCCCGACGTCGGGATTTTGGTTAAATTCTAGATGTTTGTGTAAGGTAGTCGTTCTGATAACATGCTGGGAAAGGCGAAATTACAGCCTCAAGGACGGCTTTGAAGGTAAGTTTGAGGCAGTACATGATAGCTTGTGCATTTGCATAATTTTTAAGCTGAATATCAAAATGGCACAAATTTCCTATTATTAGTAATTTACGTATAGAAAAGTAATAATTATTTTTAATTACGTATGACATTCGCACAGTTCAAATCGTGGCAATGGAGAACATTTATTCTATTAAGACAGATTAACGCAATCTAATGTTTTTCGTGTGTATATACACGAATGTCACATTTTCACTAGAATTTTGATATTGGAGAAATTGTCTCAAAAATTATATTTTGGATGCAACGACGTGTTTTTGTTCACATAAAATTTTGCGTCCATTCACCATTTTGTGTTTGTAACCCATTGATTTAATAATTTTGAACAAAGTAGTCCTGCCCCCTTGTATTCCAAATTTTCGCGAGAGTCAGCCAAGAGTTTGTCGAGAGTAAAATGTTCAATCTTCAGATGATACTGCCAAACTGTGCTTTCTGAAATTATTTATTATTAAATTCCTCTTAGCACTAAAAATTATAAAATATCTAAAAGAATTTATTTATGTACAATAATAGTTAAATATTAAACAAAAATATTCTGACACAACGTATTTTTGAAGTGCGTTTATCACTGAATGGACGCTAATTTCGAACATTAGCCGGCATTCCAGTCGGTTCATTTTCGTCGGGCCACCCGGTAACATACATGTTCATGGACGTTTAGCAAAGAAAATACTCTTTTTTTTTTAGTTGCCAAAGGTCCTAGGCGTGTACTGTGGTCAAAATGACAATAGTTATAATTTTCAAAATAACACATGTCCAAACTGAGACTATGGAAAAATAATATGCTAACCCTAGTAATAATTTAAACTCTATTTCATTTCAATTGAAAGTAAAAAGTGTTGTTGCTTCAATGAGTCTACTACAATTATTTTTACTAAACATCTACACTACTACCAAATACTTTAATATATTAATACAGGAAACTCATATAAGTTTAGCATGATGAAATGCGAGACATTGATAGTGGCGTTATCTAAGCAGTTCGGTGGGCAAGTTTCAGTAAATTTGGATAATAAATTTACAGATTACTGTTTTAAATTCATGTTAATAAATAAAAACCTAACCCTACAAAATGTTATAAACTTATTAAACTTACAAAGTAAAGTAAAATATCATAATTATCAAATATTATTAATTAAATAAGGGTTTTGCTACAAGAAAGTAAATGGCATTTGCTTTAAATGTGCCACAAATGTTTTCGACAGCTGTCAAATACAAATTTTAGTGGCCTACCAAGCCGCACGGATCGCTGCAGTCCGTGTCACGAGTTTTTCGGCCAAGTTTCCTGTATTAATATATTAAAGTATTTGCTACTACTAAGAGTAGTAACTACGTTACTCACGAGAAAGATAAAAATACACCCCACCTTTGTTTGCTAGTGATATTTTATTTCTTAAGATTGCCACGCAATAGTTAATACAGTTGTAGGGAATTTATCTGTCTAATGTTATGACAGTTTTCCTAACCATGAGTTGTTTTACAGCTGTCAAAATGCGATAATGGAGTCGATTTCCAAGTTAAATATGTTTATTTCAGACGTTTTCCGCATTAACGTAATGGATTAGTCATTGAAATATGGTATGCACTCTTAGTTAATGGTAGAACTTGCAAATCCGCTTCAAAACGTGGCAATTTGATTTTTTAACCATAAACCTACTTGCCGTCCATTTATCATTACTTGTGATAATTGTTAGTTTAATTATCTAATTTATTTCTATTAACAGTAATTTCTCTTGTGCAGGGTGCGAATATTTCCCAGCTGGAGCGAGATATAGGTTCTGAACAGTTTCCGTCAAACGAACACTATTTTGGTTTAGTAAATGTAAGATAGGTTTATTGGTAAATATTTCTGATACTATAATTCCTGTGACCTTTTCAGTTTGGAAATACGTGCTACAGTAATTCTGTCTTACAAGCATTATATTTCTGCAAACCGTTCCGAGATAAAGTGCTCGAGTACAAGGCAAAGAACAAGAGGACTAAAGAAACGTTACTCACATGTCTTGCCGACTTATTTTACAGTATTGCTACACAGAAAAAGAAAGTAGGCTCTATTGCACCAAAAAAATTTATAGCAAGGCTACGAAAAGAAAAAGGTTAGTACATTCTGTAATAATTTTTTGTCCATTATGGAATCATTTTAACAATTTGTTGTTATAATATTGCATAACATATCATCAAATATAACTACATCATTTTATTTTGCAGAAGAGTTTGATAACTATATGCAACAAGATGCCCATGAATTTTTAAATTTTTTAATAAACCATATTAGTGAAATTATATTAGGTAAGTAACTTGTGTCTATTTAACGTAATTCCCTTTCGTCTACAAATTTAAGCATTCATAGCATTTCTATAAATACCCTTGTAGCTAATTGTTAGGTTGGAATATTATTTGGGCCCCTAAAGGAAAAAATGTATAAAAAATTCAAATTTTTCAAATCAGTTATGCAGTCACTTTGCTAATAGTTTTAAGTACTGCTTGTTGTCTAGAAACTTCCTGTTTTATTTACGGAATTGTATTATACTATGTGAAGAACATCATAATGATGATATCCAATTACACTTGAAGATTGTGCAATAAATAAAAACTTAAAACTACTTAAATATAAGACCACAATTATAAAATAGTCAAATGGGTAACTTTATTGGTGGACAATACACGGTTAAATAAAGTGCTGTAGAATTAATGGAAATATACAATACTATCAGCAGTAAAAGGGATTATACAAACGTTAAACATATTCCTTGAAAATGACTTGAATAATTTTCACCACAGAATGATGTTTCATAATTTTATCAGTGATGTTTACTTTTCACTTTTTATTCACTGATAGGTTAAAATAATTATAAAGTTGGAAATTATTTGTCTATCTTGATTTGATACTTGAAAGTAAATCAGATAGACTGTAGACTGGGAATTCCCTTAACAGCTAAGCAAAAGCATTCGTGTGACTCATAATAGAATTAATCCTAAATTGCAGCAATTGAAAGGGAAATTGTAACATTCTGTTGATATTTCATGATTACAATGCCCTTTAGCCTTAATTGAACCAAAATGTTAAATTTTTATTCTTATAAACATAAGCATCATTAAAAGCAGAAACATTAATTGTTACTATTTTCTTCAATTGTTTACATTTTTCTGAAAAATATTGGAAAATTATTATATATGAATGGCATTTTTTCCGTCACTGTAGGAATTTTATAGTTAATTGTTTACTTCTAACTATTTTTCAACTAAAGTGTAAACAGGCTTTTTTTTTCAAAAGAAATACTATATCCGCATATGTTAACATTTATAGGTAATTTTCTATTTTCTGAAATTAGAAGTACAGAAATTATCCCTCCATTTCAAGGTCATAGTAAAATTGTGGTCATTTTTTACTAAAAATAAGATATTCCACATACAAAAAAAATTATAAGATTGTTATTAACAGTAGTTTTATTGTTTGTTTTTATGTTTACATAAAATGTAGTCAATGTTTCATAATTATAAAAATCATGATCCAATGTTCCTTGTTTCAATAATTTAGAGGCATCACTGATTTTTCCATAAACAGTGGTTTAGATTTGTTTAAATTTTCTACACCCTGTAGAAATACATCGGCAATATTACAAATCATTTAGTCAGTAAAATATGCGTTGGTTTAGGTATATATGTAACAGTAAATGTTAGAAATAGATTAATATTTATAAAGTAAAACAGTATGTACAGTTCGTCCAACCAATCTTTTATGTCACGTGACAAGTAATGCGTTTGGTTTAAGATGTAAATACTAATAGCTAGTCAAATGAGGTTCTAGTTCCATGAAAATAAAAATTGGCGTTGACGGATAAAAGAGCGGGCTATTTAAATTGTGTTCTGCTATGAAATTACTATAAAGCTGTGATATTTTAATTATTTACCACACTTAAATTTGTTATTGGTGAGGTAGGCAGCCAAGAGGTACTATTATAAGGGTGGGATTTTAACTGGTAGTTAAATGTATCGAAATGCTAGGTTAAAAAGGAAAAATACACAGTAAAATATGCACAGTATATTATTTTTTACTATTGTTACTAATAAATAAACACTGTAAATTTTTAAGTGATATTTATTTTAAGGTGAAACATTATACAACTATAATAATCGAAAATAAGTGCTTTTGATATTTTTTGAGTCGGCCACGCTTCTGTGTTAGTGCGGTAAATCCGCAGTCTTTATTTTTCTTCTAGGCCTCTTTTTTTTCCTGGAGAAGATAGAACTGGATTGAGTTCTTTACGCTTTGTTATGATGCCTACGAGAACAGTAGAAATCCCTAAGGCATCTGAGACTCTCTGAAAGATATTATTGAATAAAGAAATCACTTTAATTATCTTCAGCTTCATATTGTTACCCGATAAACCGAATTAACACTTACCAACGGTGCTCCGTTTGCCTTTTCTAATTTAAAATAATCAATTAGCTTTAGGACAAGCTCTTGAGCTTGCGAATTTAACCTTTTTCCTGGCATTATCTAAAAATTATAGGATATAGTTATAATTTGTTGTTCAATAATAATTATTACACTAATAGCATTAATTTAAAATATCTACTTACAATCAAAGAACGAAACTGTCGAAAATTTGTTCTTAAAAGAACAGTTTCAAGAATAAGCAAAGAATCAAAAGAACGCACGAGTAAACGATTTCAGAACATTTCACAGTTACCGGGTTGTGAGATTTGAGTAACGTAGTAGAAAAACGAACACAAGTTCGGACATGCGTCTACGGTTTTTATCTTTTTCTATCACACAGAGAATTTTAAAACGCATTATGTGTTTTACATCAACAACCTTAAATGTGTTCTATTTCACCAACACCTAAATCACCTAGATAACATTTTAAGCTTATGTCATTTATTGAATACTCGAATAATCATATGACATAAAAGATCGGTTGGACGAACTGTATATACAGGGTGTTCCTAAATATCATGTACATACGGAAGGAGGTAATTCTTTGGCTTATTTCATAACTAAAAGTTCATATAAACATAGGTCCGCAAACGCTTCGTTACTGATCTACGGGGTGTTGAAATTTCAAGATTTTTTTTGTTTTTTCTTTATAGCTCCTGCAGTTTTTAAAATATTTAGCTCAAATTTGTAATACAGGTTACGCTGCAGGGCTTACATCATTGGGCGTGCCAAATGGTTGTGAGAATCTACAGGGCGATACTTTTTCAGGGGTCATGCCCCCTTTTCTCCCCCTGAACTTTTTGTGGTGCACCGCTGGTAAATTCTAAAATACAAAATCAGTTTCTTGTGTTGTTTAGAATCTTTTTGTTCTCCTGTAGTTTTTTCGTACCTGCGACGGTTTTTGAGAAAAAAAATAAAAACGATTTACTATAATTTGCTAGACGAAATTAAAATTTTTAAAATGGTACAGTAGGCTCTGGCTTTATTTGGATAATCTCATGTTTCCATTAATTTTAATGTATAAGGATTGGAGGAGGTCACTTTCAACAATTGTTGTAACGTAGTTTCCTTGTTATGGTTATTGTTTTGGTTTTTTGTATTGTAATAAATCATTGCTACAAAAGCCGGGTCATTCCAGCTTTAATTTTTAACAGGTAGTGCCGACTAAACTGTCAAAATTAATGGAAACGAGATTATCCAAATAAAGCCAGAGCCTACTAGACCATTTTAAAAATTTTAATTTCGTCTAGCGAATTACAGTAAATCGTTTTTTATTTTTTTTTCTCAAAAACCGTAGCAGGTACGAAAAAATTACAGGAGAACAAAAAGATTCTAAACAAAACAGGAAACTGATTTTGTATTTTAGAATTTACCAGCGGTGCACCACAAAAAAGTTCAGGGGAGAAAAAGGGGCATGACCCCTGAAAAAGTATCGCCCTGTAGATTCTCACAACCATTTGGCCCGCCCAATGATGTAAGCCCTGCAGCGTAACCTGTATTACAAATTTGAGCTAAATATTTTAAAAACTGCAGGAGCTATAAAGAAAAAACTAAAAAAATCTTGAAATTTCAACACCCCGTAGATCAGTAACGAAGCGTTTGCGGACCTATGTTTATATAAACTTTTAGTCATGAAATAAGCCAAAGAATTACCTCCTTCCGTATGTACATGATATTTAGGAACACCCTGTATAAATATTCTGTTTATTTTTTAGAATATCCGAGTAATATTACACAGGGAGATGTTTACTAGGACAAGAAAACTTTTGGCTATAACAGAATCGTTTTTCCCTGACCCGGGGGCGGTCGGGCGGATTAAATATGAAAAACACATTCGTCCGGGCAATTTTTTTTATTAATTGGAATATTTCAACAATATTACACAGGCAGATGTCTACTAGGTCAAGAAAATTTTTGGCTATAACAGAATCGTTTTTCCGTGACCCGTGGGCGGTCGGGCGAATTAAATATGAAAATAACATTTGTTCCAACAATGTTTTTACTTTCCCATACCTTATAGGTATAGGGTAAGTATTGAAATCATGAAAATTTTCGAAATCGAGATTTTAACGGAAATATCCGTTTTGGGTCCCTAGGAACCCAAAAAAGTGGTTTTTAAAAAATGTCTGTCTGTGGGTGGGTATGTACGTATGTACGTACGTATGTACGTATGTGACGCTCCTACAGCCGAAAGTATTGTTCCGATTTTGATGCGCTTTGGAATGCGGGGGTGTATCGAAAATTCATCGAAAAAATAAGCTTTTCAAAAAAATTCGAAACCGGAAGCGGAAGTTACGCATGTTTTTTTGGTATCACTTTTTTCGTGATTACAATTTTGAAACTTTTATCGCGGATAACGATAGAGGGTCATAAGACAAATCTGTTAGTTTTTTGCCGAACTCGCTAGCTTTAAAATGAAGGGCGCTATGATTTTTTGAAAATTTTGAGTTAACGCCCAATTACTCGAAAACGGATGAATCGATTCAAATGATTTTTATTTTCTGAATAGTATATGAAGGGTAAAATGAGGTGATATAAAAAGTTTTTTGAAAAATTATAAGGGGCCTAAATTACAAATTTTCAAAATTTTGGAAATTTTCAAAAAATTATTTCTCAAAAACTGCTCCAAGGAATTTTTTTAAACTTCATATGTCGACAGACCTCGCAAGGGGCTATCGATATATTTTTTGAAGAACTCCGAAATTTTCCTGTGGCGCCCTCTACGAAGCTTGGAAGTTTGAAACTTCAAACTCCTTTAATTAATAAACGAAAAAAGATAGGAAGCTGGGGTTTTCACTGAATCGCTCAGTACGTAATGGAGCATATGAATATGCAAAGAAATATTACACTCGTGGATATATGTAAGCGCACCGGCCCCCTCCCCCCTCTTTTTTAGAAAAATATATTTTTTTATTCTAACGGTTGTTATTTGTTTGCACCAAAGAATCTTTTTCCGCGAAAATAAAAAAATCTATTTTTTATGCCCTACAAAATATAATTTCTAGGGACTTAGAAAATTTTACCTCGGTAGCAATAGCGATCGGTACTAGTTAAGGTAGCATTCGGATCTAAGCAGTCGCGACCTGGCAGTCACGGCCCGGCAGCCGCGACCATGGTCGCGCGCACCGCTTAAACGGATTTGTATGCAACGCTTTCCGATGCAAGCGACTGTGTAGCGCGGCCGGGGGGCGTGGCCACAGCGCGATTTTGGCAGCGCCGCCGAGCCGCTCCGGAGGCAGTATGGTCGCGCTGCTTTAGATTTAAGTGGCGTTTTATCAGGATTTGATAGCTGCCCTCATCAACTCTGGATGTGTATAATGAATAGATTTCATTCCTCTTTAACGAAAGTAGCAACATTATTTCATCATCCTCTTCTTCGTCCTCTATCAGTCGCTCCGCGAGTTCTCGCTTTCGTTTATTTAAGTTGTCAGACATAATAGTTAAAAGTTATAATAAATAGTATATAAAATAAAATAAATAAAAGTTTTGATATTTAAAACACGACCGGAATGCACAACTGTGTTCGCACTGGCTCCTGCTTGACTATTGCACGTGGCAGTCGCTGCCCGGGCCACCAAGGTCGCTGGTATCCGAAAGCTTGTGGCAGCGCCGCACAGCAGTGGCAATGGGTCGCGGCTGCCGGGCCGTGACTGCCAGGTCGCGACTGCTTAGATCCGAATGCTACCTTTAGACCGCGCGACGGCCTAGCGGTACGGACAGCCCTGCGCACTTTGGTTCAGAACCATTGCCATACTGTCGCGCTACATTCATTTCTTTAACCGGTATTACAAGTTATAAATTATTTATCAAAATTTTGTATTTAATACTTAATTTTCGAAATCGAGATTTTAACGGAAATATCCGTTTTGGGTCTCTAGGAATCCAAAAAAGTGGTTTTTAAAAAATGTCTGCCTGTTATAAAATCACAGCAAACTCAATTTGCAGTCACAATATCACGTATATAGTAGAGAATGAAGTATGCCTGGTTGCATATTAAAAGGAAATTAAGGGGCACCGCAGATATTTGGCGGGACTTCTTACAAGCCTTGTAAGTCTATTCGTTACGAGGCAAGGTTTTAGGATAGCGCTTGAACAACCGTTTTGAGGAAAATAACTCTACTGTTGAATAAAGATGATATGAACAGTTTCCAGTATGGGAAAGTCCAGGGAGGCAGTCGCGTCCACTTATTATTAATTTGAATATAATATAAATTATCAAAATATTCCATATAATACTTTATTTTTGGAATTTCCGCCGCTGCGCATTATTTACAGCTTTTTAATTTTTAAATATACCTTCTTTTTCAGCTTTTCTCTGAAGCTTTTACTTCTATTTTATATTATTGTTTTTTATTAATATTTATTTTTCAACTTATTTGTTATAGTTTTTGTTTTAATTTATCTTTCCGATTTGTAGTGTCGTTTGGTAACCTTCGTAGTTTATTTATTTTTTGTCAAAATGCCACGACAGCCGCTTGTGGATGTGAATGCCCTTTCAACATTTTTACATGATAGGGCTATAAAAACAATTAATCAACTGTTAGCATTAACAACTTCAGATAAAATAGTGGAGGAAACTGCCATGGAGTTTTTTAATAGCAAGACATATGAGCGCAAACATAATATTATTAATATTTTGCGCTACGATGCCGGAAACATTTCCTGCACTTTTCAGAAAAATTCAGATTGCAATCCCAAACGTGTACGCATCGAACCAGTAAAATTGGCAGAAGCGATTCAAGCAAGAGGATTCGCCAAAGAAGATTTGGAGATACATACTGTGCAGCAAATTCTGTTTACGAAATTTTATGTCGTGATCTTGGAATAGAAGACACCGTTAACTATAGGAAATGCATTAAAAAGTGTTATAGGTGCATCCTTTAGGTCAATACTGTATCCTGATATTACCAAGCCGGCAGGCGAACCAATCGTTTTGCAGCCCTTAGAAGATCATAGCGAAGAAGAAATTTCTTTTCGACGAAAAATTATACCCGGCGAGGTATTTAGTTCTTCTAGCGATAGCGACGATGCCAACCCGTACCAGCCTGCTATTCTTCAAAAGCAAGCAGGACAGTGAAGATGATGTTGGTCCAGGAGTTCACCTCTTGAACGAACAAGCTATAGAAATTTCACCAAATGTACTTCCTGTGGGATCAAAAAATATATGGGAAGAAGAAGATAAAGACATCACACGTCGATGCTTCCATTTTAGAAATTGCAAAACATTTGAAGGTCACATTTCCCTGACCCAAAATGAATGGGATGATGTTTGGTGTGGTAACGTCTTACGAGCGAACTCCTTCAACTTTGTCTTTAAAACTAAATTTACATGTGTTAATAACAGTTGTATTTTAAATTTTAAAAGTTTCAATGTACAATCAGTTACAGGTTACACAATAGTCTAGTCCTCCAGGTCGCCCCGCATCAAGATATGTACGCGGTGTGGACAGAAGCATGTTACAGAAAAAAATTATGTCTTGTACGTCCTCCGTCGCCCGAGCAGAAGAAGTAGACAAAGCTGATCCTGGTATGATCATCAACAGCCTTTCCGTCCCACTGCTGGGCATCGGCCTCTTCTCTGCCACGTGTTTCTCCTCAGCGCTAAGGTAGAAACACGGGGGACCTA
>JABXWE010102281.1:0-14016 GCA_014611495.1 Limonius californicus
GCAAAAAATATACGATTGATGTTATATAAAAATCGTATCACCAGTAGAGATTTTCTGTCCAGCCCGAGCAACAGATATTAATCCTGTAAATTTCTGGTTAAAGGTATAGCTTGAAAAAGATTTTCGTACACCCAACAGATATTCAAGCCAGTAATGAATTTGCAGAGTTCACAATTTACAAGAAAAGCTGCTGCATATTGATGCAGAGGGTCTAGAAAAATGGTCGAATGGTCATAACATCCAACGAGTTTAAACTAGTTACAACCTGCAGCTCCAATTATGGTCATAATACACTTTTAACGCTGACCATACTGCCTACAGTTGCCACCCGCCGAAGCTTGTGCTCTTCTTCTCTGTTCTTCTCGTCCCATTCAAATGTGTAAAGTTCTGAAATGTGTCGATTGTCCAAAATGCGATAGTGGTCTATAAGTCCATCTTGGGTATTATGATCAGTTTTAAAAGTGGAGCATATGACCAAAATGGTTGTTATCAGAAGTTTTCATGGAGCTTGTGACCAAGTTGGTAATATGTATCAGTCATCATCATCCTGAAGATATAAACCTTCACACCTGTTCCGTCTTAATATAAACTAATGTGCCCATTTTCTTCTTGGTCTACCAATGTTTTTTTTTCTGCGAAGTCTGTAATTCAGTAGTGATTTGGGAATTCGGTGGTTCTCCATTTTAAGGACGTGGTCCAACCAATTTCACCAAAGTATTATCTAGATGTACTATATGAATCTAGATTTGAAAGTGAATATAGATTTGGTCGTCACGAGTTTCTTGTGTCTGTATGACAATCATATTTTAATGGCTTTGATCATTATATTCAAAACACTATTATTTATTTTACAATTTTTTGCGAAATTTTGAATATTCAAGTATTAATAATGTCTGTTTAAAGAGTCTCTTCTCTTCTTTGGATCTAAGTCTTGGTAGAGTAATGAAGGGCGACGAAAGTAAGGTAATACAAACCGCACTTATTTTAACTAGTAAATAATCATAAAATAACATCAAAACACCATATCAACGTATACTGACTTCCTGGATACACCAAACTGGAAATTTCACTAAACACTTGAAGGTATGTACCTACTAACTGCATTTACTATTGTAAATTCATTATTTCTTAATTATTTAAAAATAAATTATTAATATATAAATCTGAATATTCGAAAAAAATGTGTAAAATAAACACACCTTTAGAATGCTCGTTCTAATATTTATCGATAATATCAAATTAAATTAATTAAATTTTTAATACGTATGATTTGTTTTATGATTTCTTGAGAGAAAACTTCCTGCAGTATGTACTAAATTCGGTCCAAACATCCTACTTCATTCAATAACTTATATACGACCAATGGTTTACATTTTCCTTGCAATTTAATATAGAACGAATGTTTGCCCACTCTCAACAAAATTTGGGACATTCAACAACTTCTGAGGCCAAAACCGATTCCGTAATTAAACTTGCAATAACTTACCCAAGAGAGCCCCAAATGGGCAGAGGAATCGGCAAATTTCTTTTTATGTGGAAAGTTCCGTCACTTTTCAGAAACTATGAAAATTTGACCCTTTTCACACAAAAAAGGTACTCTTGTTCAAAGTCGATATCTTGCACCGGTTTTGAGATTTTTACATCTGAATATTCAAGAACATGGACGGACAAGTAAATATGTGCTACAAAAAGTGACAGTATTTACCTGCGCCTCCACCCATTTGGAGTTCTTTGGGGTAGGTAATTGCAAGTTTGATTACAGAATCGATTTTGGCATTGAAAGATTATTCAATGTTCTAAATTTTGTAATTCTAGCTCAAACAGTTCACATGTTATTCCAAAACAATCTATCGTCGATGATGTACCTTTGATGAGCTGTATCTCTCTTAAAAAGTATTTATTGACCCATGTTCATTAGGAATTTTTTATTTATTTCGACGAGAGGAATCAGCACTCGGAATATTTTCGTACCTTTTAAACACCCTGTATAAAATACCTGTATACATTTATAGTGATCCTGAATCTAGATATAGATATTTTGTATAATTTTTGTTCTAAATAAAAGAATTAAAATCTAGCTCCTGAAATGTAATTTTAAAAACCATTTAAATTACCATCGCATTAAAAAATCTTAGGTAATTGAAATATAAACTGTTCCATTTTAAAACAGAATATTAAAAATAAATTCAAAAATTTCTTATCTTTATATTATAGGTTTTGAGAAATTTTTAACGCATACCGTAAATTTTAACAGCAGGTACTATTTTTACAAAGCCGCACAACATGATTAAAAAACTCATAGTACGCATATACGGTTGCTTTACAATCCGACTAGCCACCTAAACAAAATTACACACAATTCAAATGTCTTATTGACATCTTAAACCATTTAATTAGCACTAAGGTTTATGTTTACGTATGAAAAGACAACGAACACCAACATAACATCTTTAAAAACTAATTAGAACTCGGGAACTCATTGAACTGTTGGAACAAACGATAGAAAGATTGCACATATTCATTAGAAATGCACGAGTGTTGGAAAAACTGCACTATTTATTGCGGAAACGACCAAGAAAGAGAGACAAGCGCACCGAAAGAGGAAGAAAGAAAGAGAAGAGAGCCGAGGGATACAGTTCATTCCACTTGCGTCCTTCGACATCCCTCAACCGACCTTGTCCCCGCCAGAGTACGCAAACCTGCGTTCCTTAGAGCGTAAGAACAGATTCTTTAGAAGCAGACTTGCGTATAACCTGAAGATGCCATTAAATTTATATGTCTGCAGATTTTATTTTCAGTGCTTTATTAGCGGCTCCCATTATAAATAACTAATAAACGTCACTTTCTAGTTTAAAGAATAAAAAAGAGAATGAAGAAAACTACGCGGCAAAATATGCGAATTATTTACTTAAATGGTTCAATAGAGAGTGTATTTATGTAAGGCAGATTACGACCTATTCATATTAAAAAAAAACTCTAATTCATAGAAGAAAATTATAAATGTATTTTTCGCAATAACACATTAGGATTGTTAAGATATAAAAATGTAATTATAAGTGGGTATAAAAATTAAACACAGATCTACAATTCTTGTAATTAAACGCCTAGCTATAATAGGCTTTCTAAGAACTGGTACAAAAACTCTTAATTAAGCCAATTTTCAACAACGCCGAATCTTTGTTTGCATACAAATAATACGATAGGAACAAACAATTAATCATACAGCCAAGGAAATTGAACGCCGATAATATGGTATTAGTTGTCATAAAAGCTGAAAATGGAATCTCATTTAATTTCGAGCACATATACAAGCACGGAACAATATATACACACATTACAACACAAATAAAAATTTCCTAACCAATCCACATAGAAAATAGAAAGAGTGATGATAATCGTAATAACATGTAATTAGTTTCCTTATAGGGACAGCGTAAGCAAATTAAAGGGGAAGAAAAAATAAAAATTCTATAGACGTAGGTAGTAACACATCATCGGTTATTACTGCACATGCTCTTGTAGCCAACGTTATTAGACCCACTATATATTAAAGGTATTAAAGAATGCTGCCGCGTAATTGACGGTTAGATACCATGTCAAATTTGTATTCTCCTTACTTTATGGGACTTCAAATACCAATAAAAATCAATAAGGGTACGCCAAAGCGATTAAGAGTGTAAGTGAGAACATTCATTACTTTTACTGCTTCCATCCAGATCCATAAATGGTAACGATTAAAGATAAAACAACGTTAACCGATGATCATATTCATTCACGTAACATAGATTGGATAGAATTGAACGCTTTTTATCGTAAATATTACCATATCATTTACATACACCTTATCAATTAGATATAGCATATAAGTGAGAAAAAGAAGTTATACAGTAAAGAATTGTATGCAATTTAATTGAGAACAGTGCATTTTAATTACAATATTAACACCAAAACAATAAACATTGTAACGGGCCAAAATGTTGACAAGTGAATATTTGGTGATTAATTACCAATTGCACGAAGCTTCAACATGTTGAAGATAAGAGACCAACAACAAACATCTGCGGCAGCCGTGACGCGGAATGTTCCAGAACAAACGCATCCCTCTCTACACCAGAGGGTGTACTAATAAGTGGCCAGTATAAAACCACCAGCGCGGCCATTTGAAATAACTTTATCTCCTGGCTCTTGATCTCATCAAAAGTCGTAAAATATTCCTCAGCCATCTTTTAAGAGTTTTCTTAAAAGATCCTAGTGTTGAAAATACTTTCCTGAAATTAACCAGTCTAGTAGAATCCGTTTAATAATTCAGTATACTTACCCGAAAGTGAATTAATAATTTTCCAGTATTTTGCCGTTGTATTAATAAATTTAATAATTTTGAGTTTCCAGTTACAGAGTCCGAAGCTGAACGAGCCAGTGTACGTCGACCGTAGATAGCTGTCAGGGTTAATTTGTTAAATTATACCGCCGTTCGAAATTGTTGGATTTCCAGGACATTTTTGACAGCAAAGTTAGTAGATATAGATATTTAACTTGCTTTGCTTGTTCATTTGAGTGCCCAGTATTACGTTTTCCCTGAGACATTTTTATTGATCTTGTGCTGGTGTTTGAAACGGTAAAAATCAATAAATAATTCTGTATGAAGGTTATTATTGCTAGGGGAATCGGTGTCTGAATCGGTGACGTACCTTAACTTTAATAACACCTGTTGTTATTAGTTGAACACCCTGTACAAGGTTTGTCGTAATTTGTGGAGAAATCTCACGAAACGTCAAATTTTTGTAAGTCCCGCTAGAAGATTTGAATTGATTTGGAGTATTTTGAACAGTTCAAAGCGATCTACAAATTCTGTCGCAGAGTAATTTTGTGCAAATTTGTAGGGAAAGTAACCCCATTCTCGTTAGGCGGCTGGAGAATTTTTAGCCAACTAATTAGAGTGCATTTTCCGTGTACCCAATATTTTCACTGTAAAAATCAGAATCCTATACGAGTAGTATTTACGCAAAGCAAGGTTAAATTATCTATACCACAACTGCACTGTTATAAACCGCGTAGGTTGAGTTTTAACTTCCAGGAAAACGGATTTACTTAAAAATCTCCTGTTTGAAGATTTATTACCGTAAATTTTGCAATTCAATACACACAGATTGTTTATTCTGAGCTATTTGCTCACACGAGACACAGGTGAATCTCGGTACAGAAATTGTCACTGGCTTTTAGTAGAGTTTACATTGTTTCAAGTAAGAAAAATTTTCCTACTGATTAAGTTTAAATTCTTAAACTGGAAAGTTTAACATTCACTATTAATAATCCCGAATAAAGTTTATCCGCTCGCTAGGAAATTACACTGGGGAAGCTGTTTCAACTACCCGAGCCCGTTCGTAGTCGGTCTACCGAGCAGGGATGTACGAGCCAGTGGGCCTACCGCGAAAACCAGTCGCGGAGAAATACATTTGATTTGTACTAATTAATTCGAGTTTACTATTTATTTAATTTATACATATTTTATGCATACTCTGTACATATTACATGACGTAAGTTAATAAATTTATTTTTTCCAAGCATAATTGAATTCTGGACAACTCGAGAGACTACCTAGGTTATAAATTTTGGAGCGTTCGCGCCCCGTATAAGCCACCGGGCGGAACGTTATCACATTACTAAGTGTATTTATTTGGTTATGACTACATTATATTAACATTACAGTCTTTATACGCTATGCAGATAATTATTATTTACTATATATTATATATGCAACATGTATGTGGAATATCATTTACAACAAGTTCCTAAACGCTTAAATTTTGTGTTTTTATAATTCGAAAACTTTGTAATATTGTAATATAAACTTCACTACATTTAGGCTAAATTACGTTGTACCAGTTTACACTTGCCCACAACTGGAGTTTTGGGTATCTTGATCACACATCTGTAAAATTGCTACTGATAGTTGATTAAACTACATTTTCCTCTTGGATATCTTGACCGTACTTGAACGAAGAAAATTTAAGCATAGGCGATCTCGCGGTAAAGAAGGATCCCCAGTGTCAACCACAATACCACAAGTACATCCACTTAAAGATAACATAAACAATTCATAGGACTTCTTTGCAAAAGGGTGGAGAAGTATAAGAAATTTTAATAAGATAAATAATATCCTTGTAGAAGCACGGTTAGGCTATTCAAGGGGACAGTTAGGCCCAATGATTGATCACTACAAACTCAGCGGTAGTGCAACTCAAAAATTTCGCAATTCCATCAGGACATTCAAACAAGAAATGATAGTTGCCAAACTTTTATAATACAAGACGGTACAGTTGTAGTTCTTCCATCGAATATCATGACACCACTAGATCCAGCATGTTATACCATGCAGTATCAAACTTCAAGATAGTATAAACAATACATCGGTTGGCACAAATAAAATGAAATTGAAATTCCAAAAATCAACAATAACAGAATAGGAAATTTCTATTTTAAATATACTTAACATCATAAAAGTATTCTGCGGTTAAATTCATCATTTGAAATGTTTATGGACGATGAAAATAGGCGTTATTTTTTCCAGCTAAAGAGGAACTTTGGGAAATTTTTTATAATTAATTTTGGTATTTAGTGCACCAGAATTTCAACACACTCGGGAATAATTAAATTGAAGGTCAGCTCATACAAGCCTCTCTTGCGCCAACAAAAGCTACGCTGAGGTAGAGTGACAACTAAATGGACATCGAAGAAAATCAAACGAACAAACAACAAAACCATCATCGAAAACCGAATAAATATACAAACCACAATGCACTACGTTGATTGCTGGATAGTTTCTTCTGGCTAGATTAAATGAATTCACCGCCCTTAACTTCCGTTTCTACAAAGGTCGAACACAGATCCCACTGTCGCAAGATAGACTATCAGTAGATTACAACCTCAAATATATTTTTTGTTTAATAACGAAGATTTAAGCCACGGGTTAATTGTACTAAACAAATATCTATGTTTTTAAATGTTGTGAACAGCAAATGAATGTCACTTTATAACTGAGAAAATATTTGAAATAACAGAATCTTTTACATGTCATGGGTATGGAGTGTTGTTCATCAGCTAGATGCAACACTTCTTCCTCTCATTCTTAATGTGAGACTAGAACCTGTTATTCTCAGTATATTTAGTCTTGTGATATGGGCTGCCAGTTCTCCTTCAACCGTTTGTGCGGCCATCCTGGTGGTTAGGAGCTTGCTGGTCTTTCGTTTCATACTATCTTAGCTATTCTGCTGTCGTTAATTTCTGTTAACATGGTGATTTTACGTCCTTCGTCTTCGCCTCATCCACCTCTTCGGCTTTCAGTATCTCCTAGCTTTTGAATTTTTATTTTCCCAGAAAATTTGCATGCTATAGTTCTTAAGAATCCCTTGGTTATGTTTGTATCTGTGCATACCTTATCTGTAAATGTCATTATGGACGCATAAATGTTTACCACGAATAAACCAACCCAGGTGGCATTTGGTTGCAACGGAATCCGGGAAAATACTTCATACGAATATCAGGTTTGCATCATCAAAACTGCGGAAAATCTACTAACACAGTGTGCTAATAAGAGGTTTCGTTAAACTAGCATGGATAATATTGAATATATCTTTAATGTAGGCTAATAGTATCCACAAGGCAAATCAGTCCATGAAGCCTCCGATTACATAGACCGACTCAAAGATGAAGAAAAGAATAACCATGTAAATCTCTATAAAGAAATTGGACTAATGCAAAAAAGCATTTAAACCATTACAAGCGGTCTCGCCAGGATCATCGAAATCCTAATCGCCAATAAAAACAAATAGCTTCGACGGAAACGGAAGAATGTTTAGTTAGATATTGAAAATTTATACTATTTAAATCATTTATATAACAATGTGCTAAACACTTACTACAATGTTTACCTTATCAGAATATGGCTCGGTGGTGATAATGCATTTTATACTTTGGAAATACTGGAAACTGCGCTTCTCCTATATCTGTCGATTGGTTTGTTGTAAATTTCTACTACATACATTATATTGGTTAAAATTTATAATCAGAATAAAAAGAAAGATCTGAGTAACCGTAATTAGCGTCTCCCATTATTTCCAAGAGATTCTCTCTCTGCTATAATGATCCTGGTTGTCCTTTGTAGGCGCACCAACTTTCGACATAATACAAGTTTTTGACTTACATGGAATAGTGATAATACAATTTTGGGTATGAAACAAAGTTTCTGTAAACTGAACTACCAGAAAGCAAAGGTGTAACAATTTCTGTTACTTATGTGAACAATACGGGAGGGTCTTTTTTCCCTTGGGGACGTTGTCCCGTTACATGAGGTTAGTTGTAGAATTTTCTACTTGTGCGGTCATGTCAGCGCTCAAAAAGTTGCAGTCATTTTGTCATTTGTGTGAAAATAAAGCAGTTGCGTCTGTGCTGTGATTGGCTAGCTAGCCTATAATTCAAAGACTAAATGACAATAGATTCGTACAGCATCAAACACTAAATGTTTAATACGAAATAAAAACCACTTGAAATGGTCGCCGTAAACATTCATGATTTGCAATCCTTACCATCATGGAAAACGTAGAATTCTACTTACTCACATAATTACCAAATTGCGAAACTTCGCCCACTGCTACATCTTCTCCGATTTTTCTTTAAGTTCCATTAACGATTATTTGAAATATGTTCTTTCTAAACCGCATATAACTATTTCGAAAAATATTACAATCTACGGCAGAAAACTTTAACAAAGTTAGCAGACCGGAACAAAACCACATGCACTGCGTACATAGCTCTGAACTGTATTAAAAAACTGATCTACTTTATTTGTTCATATATTCAACGAACGCATAAATAAAATAATAACATCTGCTAGATGCTGCAATTGCAAATCAACGATTGAACGCCATCACAATCAGCAAAATATAGTGCTGTAATTATATCAAGATACTATCTAATAAATTTAGAGAAATGTACCCTATAATATAATACGTAATTGAACTATATCTCATTTATTAAACATCTTATTAGATTTAATTAGCTATGCGGACATCACCTTTTATTCACTTTAAAAATAGATGCAAAATTTCTATGTAAAAGTAATTTACGTGTAACACTGGAATGAAACTGCAGCAAAGTTAACCATTTGGGAACGCATACGTTATATGTATTTTACTAATGCCATTTTTCATTTTACACGCATTCGAAAATCTGTTGTCAAGCTGGCTGGTGTTCGCTTTTAACCCCATTAACGTATATTGAAAGCTGATTAACTGTCAAACGTTATTGACTGTCGAACGTTAATAAACGTCATTTATTCCTTTTTAGAACTAATCAGTGAATATCTTCCTGGTTTCATTTATGCGACACGATGGTTTTCAGTTTAAAACAGCGTGTGAACTAAATAAAAACCAGCGTAGATAAATGAAAGAAAAAACCACGTTGTTCTCGATCACAGTTTTTTTTAAAGCTCGTCAATAATAGTTATAATAAATGTAATTCCAGTTGAAACGAATTTCATGCACTTAAGTTATAAAAAAGCAAATTATGAAAGGACTACAACTGATACAGCCATGTCCTACTTTAGTTCAGCCACAACCACCCCAAGTCCATATTTTCTGAGTCACTGTATGAACATCATTCTTCATAAAATACACATATAACTCTTCTAGTTATTTAATGCTTAATAACTTTCAGAATTCCTCGTAGGTATAGCAGCATATTTAAAGAAAAAAATAACATAGAAATCTTATTGCAGCATTGCTTTGCATTGCAGCATGTGGTAACAATAGCTTTAGAAACAAAACGCAAAGTTTTTAGTACGAAAAATATCCTAAGGAAAAATTTAGCCCAGTTATTAGAGTACTGGGTGCCGGTGCAGAAGATCGCGAGTACAAATCCCCTACTCGATGCCTTGACGGGAGGCCTACCCAGTCGCTTTAAATATGCTTCGTTTCATAAGAAATGCACCACCCATTAAAAATAAAGCTACGGGTTTGAAACTTAGCTAAAATAATGTTTCATTATTGCGTACATAATGATCAGGTTTTCATAAAAAAAGATTAACAATTATAAGAAAACAATAACAACAACGAAAACAAAATTAATAATGTGTAACATCCCCATGAACAGCAATGCAAGCATTTACTCGTCATGGTATGCTTTCTATCAAGTGGTCTATGTGCTCCTGGGGTATCTCGTTCCATATAACCTCAAGTTGGTGTCTCAGCTAGTCTAAGTTGTTAGGAGCTCTTGGCAATAATCTTAGTCGCCCGCGCATCATGTTCCAAAGATGTTCGATCGGCGATAAGTCCGGTGATCGTCCAAGCCAGGACAACATTTGCAATTGTGCTTGTTGGAGGAAGTTCTGGTTATATTTGCAGTGTGTGGACGTGCATTATCCTGTTGGAAAATACCGTTATGCAACGTCTGCATGAATGGTACTAACACCGGTTCCAGGACATTATGAATATAGCGATGAGCATTCAAAGTGCCTGGGAGGAACACAAGAGGTGATCTACCGAAACAAATCGCACCTCAAACCATAACTCCAGGTGTTAAAGCTGTATGACGTCTTTCAACAAACTTTAGATTTCGTCTTTCCCCTCGATATCGACGTACCTTCCTATGTCTGTCATTTCGTCGTTCCATTGCTGATTACAATGCTGCCGCTCTTGACACCAAGCAAACCTAACAGCCTTGTGATGTGCAGTGAAAGGGAGCCGTTGGAATGGAAGAAGAGATTCTTCTGTAAATTGTTGCCATTGGCACGCGGCGATGAAGAGCTCGCATCCAGTCTACAGCAACAGACTTTGCTATTTGAAAGCGGTCTCGTGTAGCCATTCTTCGAAGAAGTCGATCTTCACGGACAATGCTGCTACATGGAGGTTTACCAGCTGGAAGATGTCGCTGAATGCCTTCTTCTGAACAAGCAGACCATATTCGTGCAACTGAAAGTCCAGCTTCTTCCATGCCGTTAATTCGACCTCTATCAAAATTGGAAATATGGTTAAAATTTCTACGTTGTCTTACTGGAGGCATTTTAAAATATTGATTCTGTTACAAAATGTAAGAAAATCTCGAAACAACTAATTAATGTTTAGTAGATATTCTTCTGTTTCAACAAGTTGATGAGAGACAGTAGACGAATACCACAACCACTTTATTTTTTTAATGTTAATAGTGATCATTTCATACGCAATAATAAAACACTATTTTAACAAATTTTCAAACACGTAGCTTTGTTTTTAATTGTTGCATTTTACATGAAACTGACCATAATTGGCTACCTCCGTTCGAATTAACAAGGGCAAATATTACGGTTGCCTAATGCATGATGCGCAACACATCACCACCTGCCACGAATTCGGCACGCGACAACAGGGCGTGAGAGCAAGGACCTTCCGCCTTACAGACCAAACTCCTTCATGGGATGTAGTGCCTCACCATTAGATGTGATACCAAATTTTTAATTTCTAGATCAATTCAACGTTTTCTTGTAGTTCCAAAAGAAACATAAATGGAAACTGTATTTTATTATCTTATCTTTGGCTGCCTACATTATGAACTAAAAATTGACTACTAATCTACTTATGGTAAATAACAATAAAAAATGTTACGCTTAGTTATGTTCGAATTGTTAAGGGCTTTGAGAAAACATACAAGTACTAGCTGAGATTAAAAGCTTAGAAAAAATATGCATCGATTAAATCATTTCATTACGTCTTTAAATTATAGTATCAGAACATACATTTTCTTGTCAGTCAAAATGTAATTATTTTCCCTTAGATATCGAAAAACCGCCTTTGAGATAAAATTTTGAGTTTATACGCGAAAGTGAAACTACTACTTTAATCTCGCAAAGTTGCTACATATTCCAGAAGATATGATTCCTACGGCCTTCCGTGCATTGTACAGGGTGAACAACTAAGAACGGCTGCCGGCCATATCTCAGAAACGAATAATGGTACAACTTTGAAAAAAAAAATACCTTAAGGAAAGTGACCCTGAAAAATTGCTGGAAAATATTTTTGAGTTTCTAAAATATCCGCTAGGTGGCGTAACAGCTATGAGTAAAGAGAAAATTGGAATTTTCTCCGTATTTAGTAATATTAAGGGGCACTAAAAATATATGCAGTTTAATCCTAGATAAATTCCTAGTTTTTTTTTGTTTTACACTTTTTGTCCCATCTCCAATAATAAATTAATGGGGGGACGTCAAATTATGTTTTCTCTAAACGTCTATAACTCTGGTTAACTTCAACAGAATTTAACATTCTTAGGCTTGTTGGAAAGGCCTCTTTCTGTTCTATCGACTGTGATTTAAATTGGTTTCATATTCATATTACCGTTGCCGCTAGAGGGCGTAATCTAAAGTATCAATGGATATAACGATTTTTCAAAAAAAAATTAAATGTAATGGTATGCATATTTTTACACGATAAAATAGAGAAACAAAATCTTAAAAGACCAACGAAAACCGCGACTTGATAGCTTTTCTCTAACGGAAGATATTAGCTATGAAAGTTAAAAGAATGATTTATTGCATTAAGACAATTGAATTAAACAATGTAACAAATTTAACGATAAACAAATTACACAAATTACAACAAAAAACTACTAAGAACGTAAAATAAACAATGTAACAATTTTACGATAAACAAATTACAACAAAAAACTACTAAGAACGTAAAATAAACAATGTAACAAATTTAACGATAAACAAATTGCACAAATTACAACAAAAAACTACTAAGAACCTTATTAGTGGCGCCTCAGATGTTCAAAGTGTCCACCGTCATTTTCAATACAAGAAACTAGTCTCTGACGAGTGGATAGAACAGAAGTTTCAATTTCTGCCACTGAAATACCTTGTATTGCATGTCGAATTCTCTCGATCATGTCATCCCTTGTCGTGGGTCTGTTGGCATAAACGGGATCTCTTAATCTTCCCCACAAATACAAATCTAAACACGTCAGGTCTGGGGACCTGGCTGGCCAATTAAATAAACTTCCACGTCCTATACACCTGTCAGGATATGTTTGGTCTAAAAAATTCCGAACATCTCTAGAGTAATGTGCCGGGCTCCCATCATGTTGCAAAACCATGTCACGACGAATTGCCAATGGTACGTCTTCTAAAAGAAGCGGCAATTCGTGCATTAAAAAGTCTAAATATCTTTCCCCATTAAGAGCGTAATTAAAAATAAATGGCCCGATTATTTGTCCACCTAGAATTCCAATCCACACATTTACTGACCATCGACCCTGATGTTGGACCTCCCTCATCCAGTGGGGATTCACTTCAGACCAGTAGTGCATATTATGGCGATTTACACTACCATCACTGCAAAATGTAGCCTTATCTGACCATATAATATGCGTAAGTAATTCAGGATCATCTTCTATCATATTCAATAGCCAGTTACAATAATTCAGCCTGGTATCGAAATCTCGAGCCTTCAACTCTTGGTGTAGGACTGTGTGATATGGGTGCAATCTAAAATAGTATACATGGTGTTTCCAAATGACACTTACTTTTATGGTAGATAATGGTTATCCATTTTTTGAATAAAATTGAATAAGAAACTTAAAAACCATAAAAAGAAAATAAAAAATCCAGTGGCGTAAAAATTGAGGGGGTAAATATTCGAATTATTTGTTGTTCTACGTCGTTGGTTTTATTTCAAAATTTCACTTCAACATAAAAGTGCTGTGCTTTGACATAATAACACAGATTATAGTTACCAATAGACTATTACTTAATAAGTAGTCACCTGTGTTCTCTTAGAATATTTAGTACGGTGGTTTGACATAATCCCAAGTCCCTCGCTATGGCTCGTGTGCTTATATGAGGGTTAAAATTTACATAAGCTAAAACATTTATTATTTGTTCCTCCGTTCGAGCTCTACGACGTCTTCGATAAGCAGGAAGATGCCCATTTCCTGTAGTACGCAAACGATGTGCGATTCGAAGAAAAACTCTTCTGCCGGGATGGCGTC
>JABXWE010102282.1:0-20058 GCA_014611495.1 Limonius californicus
CCATCATGTTGCAAAAACATGTCACGGTGAATTGCCAGTGGTACGTCTTCTAAAAGAAGCGGCAATTCGTGCATTAAAAAGTCTAAATATCTTTCCCCATTAAGAGCGTAATTAAAAATAAATGGCCCGATTATTTGTCCACCTAGAATTCCAATCCACACATTTACTGACCATGGACCCTGATGTTGGACCTCCCTCATCCAGTGGGGATTCACTTCAGACCAGTAGTGCATATTATGGCGATTTACACTACCATCACTGCAAAATGTAGCCTCATCTGACTACATAATATGCGTAGGTAATTCAGGATCATCTTCTATCATATTCAATAGCCAGTTACAATAATTCAGCCTGGTATCGAAATCTCGAGCCTTCAACTCTTGGTGTAGGACTATGTGATATGGGTGCAATCTAAAATAGTATACATGGTGTTTCCAAATGACACTTACTTTTATGGTAGATAATGGTTATCCATTTTTTGAATAAAATTGAATAAGGAACTTAAAAACCATAAAAAGAAAATAAAAAATCCAGTGGCGTAAAAATTGAGGGGGTAAATATTCGAATTATTTGCTGTTCTACGTCGTTGGTTTTATTTCAAAATTTCACTTCAACATAAAAGTGCTGTGCTTTGACATAATAACACATATTCTAGTTACCAATAGACTATTACTTAATAAGTAGTCACCTGTGTTCTCTTAGAATATTTAGTACGGTGGTTTGACATAATCCCAAGTCCCTCGCTATGGCTCGTGTGCTTATATGAGGGTTTAAATTTACATAAGCTAAAACATTTATTATTTGTTCCTCCGTTCGAGCTGTACGACGTCTTCGATAAGCAGGAAGATGCTCATTTCCTGTAGTACGCAAACGATGTGCGATTCGAAGAAAAACTCTTTTGCCGGGATGGCGTCTATTTGGGTACTCCACCGCGTACACTTTACTAGCAACAGTTGCATTTCTCATCCACTCGAAATAAATTGCCAACATATCAAATGTTTCTTCATTTGTAAGAATCGTATTCTTCTAATTGACAGAACGAAAAGTAGATAAATAATAAACAAAAACGCAACAATAGGTTTGTTCCAACACCGCGAGAAACCATTCATCGTACGGTAACGCGCACGCGCAATAGATAAAATGTAATGCATTTTAACTATTGCGCATGCGCGTTACCGTACGATGAACGGTTTCTCGCGGTGTTGGAACAAACCTAATATGAATACTTTTTGACATATAGAAGACATATCGTTTTATTTCCATGGCTTGCTATTTGTCTTCATGCAACAATTCATTCTTTTAACTTTCATAGCTAATATCTTCCGTTAGAGAAAAGCTATCAAGTCGCGGTTTTCATTGGTCTTTTAAGATTTTGTTTCTCTATTTTATCGTGTAAAAATATGCATACCACTACATTTAATTTTTTTTTTTGAAAAATCACAATATCCATTGATACTTTAGATTACGCCCTCTAGCGGCAACGGTAATATGAATATGAAACCAATTTAAATCACAGTCGATAGAACAGAAACAGGCATTTCCAACAAGCCTAAGAATGTTAAATTCTGTTAAAGTTAACCAGAGTTATAGACGTTTAGAGAAAACATAATTTGACGTCCCCCTACTACTTTATTATTGGAAATGGGACAAAAAGTGTAAAACAAAAAAAAACTAGGAATTTATCAAGGATTAAACTGCATATATTTTTAGTGCCCCTTAATGTTACTAAATACGGAGAAAATTCCAATTTTCTCTTTACTCATAGCTGTTACGCCACCTGGCGGATATTTTAGAAACTCAAAAATATTTTCCAGCGATTTTTCAGGGTCACTTTCCTTAAGGTATTTTTTTTCAAAGTTGTACCATTATTCGTTTCTGAGATATGGCCGGCAGCCGTTCTTAGTTGTTCACCCTGTACACTTAATTCAACCATATTTATAATATAATATAGGTATAGTTAATTTATATTTATAAAATACACATAATATACTCGTTATGTGAACAGTCTTTTCCAGGCAACAGGTTTATCGATTTTTAAAGTTTCGTTTTTTTTTCTTGTCTGTACATTTTCTTTTCTTCTCTTTATAGCATCTATTATATCTGGAGGATCCCTAATTGCCATATTTCTGGTATATCTAGGGTCTATCAACTCTGGTAGAAGACAGTTCATGTAGAATTTTGTCAACTGGGGTTCCATTTGACTTTTCCAGAATTCGTCATGTTTTGTAATATACCTATTCAATTTTCATTTTATAATTTTTACCAGTCCAAACTCCAAATATACAAATATTTCTGCGAGTTATATGCAGTTGACCTTGGACTTGATAAAACCAACTATGGGTCTTGTTTGCTTGCTTGCTTTGAAAGAGCGAGATCTAGGACGCGGTTTTCCATGCATCTCTATGCACTTAGGCCACATTTGGCCCATTGTACACCCTAACTAAGAATTTTGCCTATCTGAGGTAATTCCAACTCCAGTAGTGATTTTTAACGTGTCACACATCGCAGTGGCACGGGACCTACGGCTTTACTTCTTATCCGACAGAAGACGCATTTTCAGATTTTTCCCCGCTAGAAAAATCTCGCCGACCTCAGCCAGGTTCGATCCCGCGTCCCTCGGATCTAAAGGCAAACGCGCTAACCACTAGACCACCGAGGCCGGTCATGGGTCTTGTTAATCAATACACTACTCGTGTTCTTATCAATCTTCCAAAATTTTATTTTTGATTCATTTATTGCATCATTTGGATCCATGTTGTATGCGGATGACGGGCATTTCAATTCCACTATGTGGTTTTGTCCTACCAAACCGTCTGGAGTTGCTCCTAAATACTGTAAGTCCCTATCCAGAAACAGCCCACATGGATCAACCGTAACGTTAATTTCTTTCTCCAGCTGTTCGTTTGCATCTCCTTCATGTTTTTCCCGTGTAAAACCGATGCTATCTTTAAATTTTTGGAATCGTATAGTAGAGAACGTACAATATTAGCACAACTGGTGTATTCTCTCCTCCTACAAATTTTCTGAAAATTTGATGTTGTCAGAATTTTTCTTCTTTCTTCCATCCACTTTCCGCACTCTGCCTGTAAAATTGTGTCTCTTTCTAGAGAAACATCAACCGCTAAGTCGGGCTTTTGACAGGCATCGCCGTAATCAGGATCTTCATATGATTTTTTTTAATATTGTCATTATTCTTTTTTTTTTTATTCCCGGCTTCTTATTTGCTTGCTTCTCAGTGCGTTTCTTCGAATACGTCTAGTCTCTAACCGTTTTAGGTAGTTTGAAGGACTTTTTCCATACATGTTCTTGTGAAGTTCGTAGTGGGGTCTTTTAGTGTTGAAAGCAACTACTGCTGCGGCGCATCTTGCCTGATAGGATGTGTTTAGGGCGTAATTGATCCTTTTTCCACCTACAAATTTGGCCACTATAGAATTGTTGTGTTCCACTACGTTACTATCAACGTCAACCAGCAGACTTCTAGCATTCATCGATACGGTTTTATTAAATTTCGTAATTTTTTCAAAATACGTTGTGTTATTTATTACACTTAAAATATTATCTTCTTCTTTCTTATTACAAAAATAGTTAGAGTAGTTCTGATGTTCTCCGAATACATGAAAAATGCTATTTTCTATGTCTTTCTTTAAAAGTCGCGCTTTTTGGTTTGCATTTCCGTTGCTTTTATGATGAGCAATAGCACCTTAAAAAAAGTATAAATTAGAGGTTAAGCCAAACTATATCATCTGTACGAACTGACCTACAACTGCCTTCCTCAATTTCAAAGCGCATTATTCTTCCCTCTAATAATTTTCGGTATTGCAGTGCAAATTTTGTGTCAGAACATATGCTTCTTAATTTATTTGCCTAATTTCTAAGTAGATGATTTCGGCATTCTATTTTCTCTACAGTGATGTTTGGATAGGGTCGAGATTCTAATAGTTTATTATAAGTGCTATTGTCCCCATCGGCAATCATTCGGTAATATTTAATTCCATACATACTGACACTTTGTTTAAAACCTTCAACGATTATAGCGGATTCCATGCTAGAACTACTACCGACATGATTTTTGCTGCATTCGTGTGGTTTTGGTTTTGTAGTACGATTGCTGCAACACCAGATAGGGCATTATATTTGGTCTTGTATGATCTTTTTGACCATCAGCCATCTGTTACAACACTAATTAGTGGATATCCCTCAGCATCTACAGAATTTATAGATTTTGCGTATTCGGTCTCCTCTTGAGCAGCTTTATTCATTTTCTCCGAAGCAGTACTTTGCCAGCCAGATGTATCATTGAATATTTTAATTATTATAGCAAAATATTCAATGCTATGATATACCTTATCCGTAGCAGTTGTCATGCAAGGTAAGTATATTCATAGCGGATAAAAATTCTTCCAAATTGGAGTGTCCACACCCAATACTCATGATACCCGATACCGCAGAGCTATTTATATCCATGTAACCATCATTATAATTTGTGGTTGATAATTCAAATTTTGAGTTGCACATATTGCAAGTGACCATTTACTTGTTCCTAATAACATTTGGAGCGAACGAAAAGACAACGTTTTCTTTTCGACATAAGTATAATTAGCCACACATCTTTGACGTAAACAATTTACAACAACCAAGCTGTATCTTTCGTAGTAATTTTAACTAATCAGAATGAGAAACTAATAAACATTAAGGTAGAAATTAATTAAAGTGGTGATGTGGTTAATAAATTCAAAAATATTAATAGTTTCTACGCGGAATGCAAAAATAGATATTAATTAGTTCATAAACAAAAAAGTGCTATTAATTTAAATAGTAAAAAATTGAATCAAACCATTACAATTATAACATTATACTTCTTATTTACTAAATTTAAGTAATAACAATCAGCCCTCGGTGATTCACGTAGTCCTCGTGAGTACGAAATCCCAATTTTAAATTTAAGAGTTTTATAGGAAGTATTACCGGAACAACTTATTCACCGCATGTGGTTTCTTGAAAAGGAGGTGGTAGCAGGGCGGAGTAACAGATTTAACAGTTTCACCACCAAAACGAGGGCGCTGCTATACAATGCATAAAATGCATTTCCGACACATTTTGCGTGCCACGCTGGACGGTTTATTTACTGGCGAAAAAAAATGAAATTTTAGATATACGTTCCTAAAGGTATAAACGCTGTTTGTGCCGGATGAAATCTGGATAAGTATTATATTAAGCTAAATATAAATTGATAAAGTTTGCAAACTTTAACGAGATGAAACTACATCGATTTAAGTTTAGAAAAAATTTATCCGGTACAAATCAAGTTTGAAATGTCTGCTTTCATATGGTGAAAAGATATCTCAAATATGTTTAAAATTGTAGGCTGTGTCGTGGCACAGCGAAACGTCTGTTTGCGCGTTCCAGAATTAGGTATCGCTCCCTGTTAATTCTTATTGACGCATACATTCAATAAGGGAGGATATTGCGTGAACCTTTTATTTTTTTGCGCCTATACCTCAATAGTAGGTATTTAATTCTTAGTTTACATAATCGAGATCTCGTTTATCGTGAATTAGGCGTGTTACGTACTGATTTATTATTTTGCGAAGCTATTTAAGGCTTCTTGTTTATTTCAATATTTATTGACGCATTAACGCTTTCCCCAGGATTAAATTCTATTCATTTCACGATTAATTAAATCAGACAGGGGCGTTTGTGGCCTGTCCGTTATCTACAAGATAGTTATATTTTATACTTGTAACCAATTTGGGGTCAATATCTTTTGAGGTAAACAGACCGAATTTATTGAACAATTTTTATTTAGTCAAACCTTTATTATTGTAATTTGATTTCCAATTATTTGATTATATTCCAGAATTACGTCAAGCATTTGTGTTTTATTGTGTCTTGTATTTTTATATGGAAGACGTTAGTATTATCAGTAAGGTAAGTTCATTTTCTCCGGGGGATTCCTGTTTATCTACGTCATCTTCGAGACCAAGGGTTTATTTTTTTAAACAGGTGGCGCCTAGGCTTACATCCAACCACCCTTCTTCGACTGTAGTTGGTCGAACCCTTGTCCTTGATACCTGGATCTTGCTTAGAAACTGATACTTCGTTTTTGTGTGTACAAAACTAATATTGTTGCCGCCGTCTTATAACTAGGCGTCACAAGTCATCTATTAATTATTTTTGGTCCCTTGAGTAGCTTTTTGTTTCCAAACATTTGATATTTAAGTCTCAAACTTATCATGCTTATTATTAGTGGGCGCATCGCTTCCAGGTCCCGTGCTTCATATTTTACTTTCAATTTCTGATTTACTGGCTTTATGACCGTTTTTTCCAGTTCAAAGTAGTTTGCTGTTTCCATTTCAAGACCGTACAATACTCTATTTCCTTTCTGTTGTTCTCTTTCGAAATTATTCAACCTTATGTCCTGTTCGCCTAATTTTTTGTTATTCTTGTTTGATTTGGTTGAACATTTTCTATTAATTTTACTATACTGCTGTTGTTTGTGTTTAGCTCATCTTTTAGTTCTGTTTCTGCTTTATTCGTATATACTCTCTAAATTGATCTTTTGAGTATTCACGTCCATTTCGTTATAAAATTATGGCACAACATGATTGTTTGCTTCGTCAGTCAGTACAACAAATTTGCATTAGACACCTAAAGTCAATTCTAAGTGATATAGCACAAGCAAGTAAGAGTAAATACTAACAAAAGAGGGTTTTCCTTCATAAACCGATTATAAGAAAGTTTTGGTACTTTTACAATGCTTGCCAATGTAATTTGTAGCAACTGTAATAATATGAAAACTTCCATTAAAATTGACCAAATATTAGTAATTTAATGATGCATGGTAAATGTTAATAATTGCTTAATTGTTATTTAAAGTTGGGATAATTTTGTACTAGTTTAAATACTTATGTAATATTTAGTAACCCAGAATATAAACATGCACATATGTTACAGTAAAACCAGAAGAGATGCAGATATCGGAATTGCCTTCAGAAGCTTCCGATTTAAAACATGATGTTAAATATAATAAGGATTGGTCGATTAAACTGGAATCATTACATGAAGAATTAGATATAAAAACTGAAATCTGTAGTAACAATGACGATCATGAAATGATAGACTCTCCATTGAAGTGTATCGTGCTACGAAGTGTTAAAACTTCTGTTGAGGAAAAGTTATATAAATATAATCTATGCCACTATGGAAGACCATCTAAGTTTACCTTGCATAATCATATGAGAACAGGTACAGGCGAGAAACCATTCAAATGCAATGTGTGTGACTTTGAAAGTGCAGTAAAGTGTTACCTGCAAAAGCATATGAGAACTCACACAGGAGAAAAACCGTTCAAATGCAATGTGTGTGACTTTGAAAGTGCACACAAGAATAGCTTGCAAGGTCATATGAGAACTCATACGGGAGAAAAACCGTTCAAATGCAATGTGTGTGACTTTGAAAGTGCACACAAGAACAGCTTGCAAGGTCATATGAGAACTCACACAGGAGAAAAACCGTTCAAATGCAATGTGTGTGACTATGAAAGTGCAGAAAAGAATAATTTGCAACGACATATTAGAAGTCACACAGGAGAAAAACCGTTCAAATGCAATGTGTGTGACTTTGAAAGTGCAGCAAAGTGTGACCTGCAAAGGCATATGAGAACTCACACAGGAGAAAAACCGTTCAAATGCAATGTGTGTGACTTTGAAAGTGCACAGAAGAATAGCTTGCGAGGTCATATGAGAACTCATACGGGAGAAAAACCATTCAAGTGCAATGTGTGTGACTTTGAAAGTGCACAAAAGAATAGCTTGCAAAATCATATGAGCATTCATACAGGCGAAACACTCAAATTGTAACGTTCCGTTTTTGTGGGGACGGGTGCCGGTTTTAGCTCAGAGGCGAGAGTGCATAATATGCGGCGAGGTTGTAATAGTTATAAAAGGTTGAAATATAAGCATGTAACGTGAGCGGGTCTGGAGTCACAGCCACGATCTATGTCACAGGGCTTGTATGTATAACTTGTAACTTGTGAGTATATTTATTAAATAAACAATACAAACATAAAACACGGGTTTTATTATATTTAAATGTTACAATAAATTAAAATGTATGTGATTCTGATGTGATAAATAAAAGTAATAATATTCAGACAGGGTAGTAAAATCTGGAAAATCCTGGTAGGTACGCCCCTGATATTGAGTCGTAGGTCGCCTGGACGGCGTTGCGCGGTGTTCTCTGCCACCTGCGGCGTGCGGCGGTTGTCACCAGATACTCGTACGGGGTTGTGTTAATTCGCCTGTTGACTTGTTTAGGGTTTTCTTGCCTTCGTTGGTTCAATGAACGGAAGTGATTGGTGTTCCGCTGCGATTCAGATGCGCCGGGAAAGCCTGCTTGGCTTCGTAATCTTGCCGATAAATGAATTTAAGTGTTTCGTATTGTAACGAAATGTCCAGTGCGCGGTCTAAATAAATTTGAAATTAAATTTTGTATCCGCGTAGTGCAGCGAAAAGGCGCGGGTTGCGCTCGCATTCAGGATTGGTCAGAGCCAATATATTTACATTTATTTTTGTTGTCAGCGAAGTGTGGAAATATATCTAGCGTACGTCGCTTTGGGTCGTTTTCCCTGTGATATTACGCTCGATATAAGACCAGTCGAAAAGTTTTGTCTGAAATAGGAACTTTGGGTCATATCCCTATTCTTATTGCTTACTTAAACTTCAGAAAATATTATAAAAGGTATAATTAGTTTTCTCAATAGCTTAGGGGTTGTTTTCCCCTTTTCAACGGAGCTAGCGAATTTATACGTAGGGTTTTGTAGCCTTAAGCTTTAAAAGGATCCTTCTTTTGTTGAATATCCGAGTCAAACCTGTCACCAATTCTACGTTAATTCTATATTTCCTAACCCATTACAGTGGTACGAAGATTAACTAAGGGAGTGTACGAGCTAAAATACGCTTACTTAATTCGTCAATTTGCCCGCATGTGGACGTAGCAGAAATTCCAGGTTATAATTCCGTAAGTTGAATTCACTACACGAACAAACACCGATTTGCAGTTGCCCGTAAATGTAAATTTGGGTACCCGAAATACGGTATAATTATTTTATTACAGGAACACCGCGTGCGAACCTAACCTATTTGATTTCCACGTGCTTCAGTAAAGTCGAAGTTACTAGAATTTTGGTTTGACGCAATTTGGGTTGCATACCAAGCTGTGCCCATAAACCACGTTATTTGATTATTTAATGTATTTGCACGGATATAATTCCTTTATTAAGTGATTTCTCCCCTGTTAATGTTTAGAAAAAACCTTATTTTCATTCCGTTGTATAGGAAAGTAATGTATTACGTTTGGTAAGAAAAATATTTTAAAATTTCAGATTCAGTTTATTTAATTGTACATAAAGGTTATTAATTAGTTTTAGTAATAAATAAGGAAATTCAATACTGTGTGTTTATTGGAGAGTGTACCTGCAGGTAATTAACTGATGCAAGTATAAATAATAAAGTGTTTAATCCACTACCGTTTTATAGTTTATTTAGTTTTCAACAAGAACCTGGCTCTGAGCTACCCAGAGCACTCCAAGTCCCAGACTAAAAGGGTTGGACAGTTACAGTATATTTTAAATGAAATATTACCGTACGGTGTATACATGGAGTTATATTAACGCCCAATTTTGAAAATATGTACAATCTGGCCTGACCGACTAGAAGGTTTTTTTAAATTAGTTCTGGAACCCCAATTACGGATAATCAAAGATTAACTTGGCCCGACCAGCTTATAAAACCTTCAATCTCTTATTTGACTGGTATGTTAACCCCAACGACGAAGTGTTCTACAAAATGAATAAATGCTACATCATACAGGTATGCGGATTTTATGGAATTCTCCAACGGACTGCAAATTCTCACGGACTGACAATATTACGGCGGATTAACTTGGGCATGCTTTCTTCTCTGGTGCACTAGTATTTCAAGTTTCGGGCTGAGTTCCTCCCTGAAGTCTCGGACCCCAAGTTAATGAATTTGTGCTGGGACTCTGGATTTATACCGGGTTGCCTTTCTCTAAGTGGCGCTTCCAGAGCGTGATTGAACGCGATGATGAGTGCGTGGGGGAAAACCCACGAACACTGCTGTAGACGCCTCTTTCGGAAACTAAAGCGACCTAACATTTGATTACCAAATGCTGAAACAGTTGCTACCCGGAATATTCGTTACAAGTGCAATATATATGCATGAAAGTGCACAGAAGAATTTAACATGCGAAGGCGTATGAGCACTCATACGGGAAAGAAACAATTCAAATGCAATGTGTGTGACTATGAAAATTATAATATCCATCGCGTAGGAGGAAGGACCTTGTCCAACAAACTCAGTGCAAAGCCAACCTCTATCCCCAATCGTTTCAACTAAGTTTGCCTTTCTCTCGGGTGGCCAGTTCAAATACTCAACAGCAATTCTCAGCCACACCACAAACGAACCAAATAGAGATCACTATGGTAAAACTAATCTAGAGAATGAATACAATTCTGAACGTTCGAACTACTATGATATCAGATAATAAACGGCATAATGGCTTGGTCCCTCCCAGGAACTTAAAACTTTCTTAATTAATCAAGACATTGATATAATGTTAATCTCAGAGACCCACCTTACCAGTAAAAGTTATATACAACTACAGAAGTACTCTATATACAATACACAACACAAAAATTCTATTAAACACCGTGAACTTAGTAAGAATTGTTAAATTTACATTCCATGCAATCAGTATAGCAGTTGAAGACTGGAAAAGAATTCTTACTAGCTCTGCAGTATATTGCCCGCCTAAAAAACAGCATACAAAAATTAGATTTTGAAAGATTGTTTAAGACACTTGGACATCACTTTATAGCCGGAGGGGACTTCAACACAAAGCATCTCTCTTGGGGATCACGACTAAAACCATAAGGGGACGCCAACTTCACCTCGCAATGCAGCTGAGTGTCTTCAACATTTGTCCACCGGAAAACCCACATATTGGCCTTCGGATACAATGAAAACGCCAGACGTTCTGGACTTCTGTATAATAAAGGGAATTTTCCTAAACTAAGTCGCAGGAAAATCTTGTCTGGAACTTTTCTCTGACCACTCGCCAATAATAGTTAACTGGGACACTCGAGTAACAAACAAAACAATATCACTTAAACTGTATAACTACAAAACTAATTGGGATAACTTCAGAGAGTTAATCAAAGAAAAGCTACAAACTCACATTCCTTGAGGAATGAGGAAAATATAGACTTCTCTACAGATGTCCCAACGCAAGTGATACCAGGAGCGGCCTGGGAATCAACCCCAATGGCAGAAGATAAAAGCGAAAGAAACGCCTGTCCAATGTTTTGCCAAAGAAAAAATTAAAACGCAAACTGAGGAAAAACAGACAACTTACAATCCCAGCGATAAGACCAGCCACAACAGGACTGTCAAAAGACTTACAAAACTTCTAGATGAACACGGGAAATGTCAGCCAGAACAGGAAGAAGAAATTCTCAAATCTCTTGATGTGCCGCATCAGATGGACTTCTGCCGCTATCAAAATGATCACTATGCTCTTTAATTCTATCCCGTGACTGGGTGATGTACCGTTGTAGTGGAAGATTCCTCAAATAATCGTAATCCCAGAATCAGGAAGGGACGAGACACTACTCGCATCATATCGCCCCATTAGTCTGCTGCCCATACTGTCGAAAATATTCGAAAAAGTCGTCTTAAAAGAACTCACGCCATCGTTTCGTAGATCGAATGCCTAAACATCAGTTCGGCTTTAGGCAACAACACTCGACTGTAGAGCAGGTCCATCGAGTGGCTGCGAGGATCAGAAACTATCTAGAAACAAAGAGTTCTGCTACATTCTTTGATGCTACACAGGCATTCGACAAGACATGGGGCAAAGTGGGACTAGCAGTGGGGCAAATCGGGATAGGATGATAGATGGGATAGAACCTTAAAAGGCAATATAAAATAAGCATTAAAAAATTAATTATTGTTTTATTGTTTGAAAATACAAACGGAAACTTATTTCTTGTGAGTAAGAAAGGTCATAAATAACTGTTGAAATTAGGAGAACTTTAAAAGACCTTTCCTCATTTTTTGACTTTTCTTGAGCTTTCCTAGAATTTCATTTTGATACAAGGTACTAATACCAGGAACATCTGGAAATACAAAAATGTCTCGGTGTCTCCTGTACTGTCTCAAAAACTGACTTTAATATCGCCATCCTTAGGTCTGCTAATCATCTTCTTAACATATTTTACTTAGACCCAACGTCTGTCTTTAGTTGGATTAGAACAAAATCATTTGTTGTAAAATTGACACTCAGTCAAAAGCGCCTTCCTCAACTTCTTCCTCATCACTACTTAATTCCTCTATTAAGTCTGAGTCAGAGTCTTGGCAAAGTTCACTTTCTGACACGTTCAAGTCATCTGATTGAGATGATGCCTGTTTTTTCTTTTGTTTTTCTGTCTGGTTTAACTTTACGTCCTCAAAAAATTACTTGCGAGATGTCTTGGAAGCAGGTATAGCACACTTGTTCCAATTTTTGCTTGTTTGGTGAGCCTATAAGAATGACGATTCCAGGACATTTGTTGGAAAGAAATTTGTTCGACGGCAATTTGTTTGAATGGAAAAAGGTTTTAAAGGAAAAAGTCCGAAAGAATAGATCAATAGCAAAATTTTATATAATGAATTATTTTATTTTACAGATACATACACATCCAAGTTAATACGAAATATTGTGGGCAACGCCACGTAGATACGTAACAATATCACATCCCGCTACGTATCTATTTACAACATTTAATAACCGCGCCGCGCTGTCTTTATACTTTTTTCTTCCATTTTGTACGCCTTGACCTGCAATTAGTTGTTTTATTAGCGTATAATGTATGCTCTGCTCCCTTTTTAATTCGCCGATAAATTTCCAAATAGTCGGATGCTCTGCCCCTGAAAGTTATTGGTTTTCGGTAGGCCGTGTACCACGGGGTCAAAGCAGTTCCACATAATGATGGGAAAACGTGGTTGACGACGTCGATTTCGGCGATCTGTGCGACCAATCCACGTGTCCTCGAAGTAGTCAACCACTTGCTGTGCAACTTCTGGTATTACTTCATTAATTATCAGAGCTTCAAAGGAATTCGGAACTTCAGCAGGAGGAACGAACGCCAACGCCGCCGCTGACATCCTCATCTTCAGAGCAAACTCCAAGTCATTGTAGTATGTTTGTTTTAAGCCGTCCGGTTGAATTCGCCGATATATGCACTGGGTAAAGTGGAAAAAGCAACCACATATCGCTGTTTCCGGAAAGCCTGCGCCAATAGCTTTAATCATGGCCGGTTTAAAGTCAATTATAATAGAATTCGGATTCACTCGCGCTCCTAAGTTTATAACTGCACTAAAAAATTCCCGATACCTCGCCTTACTTTTATTTGGTAATAATGCATACAGCAATGGGATTGCTACACAGTCAGCAATTCTATGAATGGTATATAACTGTTCAAATAATAATGGCACTGTTTTGAAAGTCCCGTCACCGTACCAATTGCCGCTATCCGCAAGAAGCTGTAAATTTCTTCGTGTTGTAAATATAACAATTCGCATTTCAGTCATACCACTATTAAACATTAGCAACTCCTCGCCGTTGTGGGTTCTTCGGTATTCTTCTGGAAACTGGATATCAGCACAATTCTGTGGCAGAGCTCTGGCCCACCGCCTTTCGTTTGAATTGTTCGTTTGATAGTTTCTGTCGCAGGTAATTTGGCGATTGCTGCTGGGTGTAGTTGGGAAGATGAGTTGAATACGTTGTATTGAGGAGTGTCTCGGCTTTGAACGGCTGCTTCCTTCATGTCACTCTAGGCCGCTTTTGCAGCAAGCTCTGTAGCTTGACCAGCGTAATTATGCTCGCCGGTTTCCTTAATACCTTCTTGATTTTTTGTAATTGCGCGTCCTTTACACGAGAATATCTTATAATGTTCGCACTTCCAGTACACTTTACTATCACAACTTCTGTCACGTACGTATAAATATCCGTTAAAAGACAGCATATCTTTGCCTTTCGAACTCTTAATAAAATTCGTAGCCATTTTACCGAAACAGAAAAATTAGAATGATTTAGAAACACTTGAGCAAATATTTATATGGTGGCTGATAGGGTGGGGTAATACCCCTTAACAGTACTTTTATTTACGTGACTTTTTGTTGTTTCATTATAGTCTTCTTGAGATCCTCCTAACAGTCCTAACTGTAACTCTTCTAGTTTTCGTTTCAATACACTTTTGCAGAATTCAGAATCATCTTTAAACGAAGTGATTTCTAACCACCTTAATTTAAATTTTGGATTGGAAATTATAGCCAGCAAGTATGGTGGACTGTCGGAGCTTTCTATATCCATTATATTTGCAAAACGTTTTTGAAGTCCATTTAGCAAACATTCTCTTAATTTTGAAAAAAATTGTAATTCCAGCATAGCTTCTAATGATTTTTTAATTTTAAAGTGTTGGTAAAACAGCTCCTAAGTGACAGGTTTTTTCATTTTTTAAAATGTCTATTGCAACTGCTGTAGGTTTTGTAGCAAAAATATGATCTTTTAAAAAAAGAATATCCGATGGCTGAAATCCTTCAAATTTTAATACTTTACAAATTTCGTTTAATTGTGATTCAATGCTAATTAGCTTCAAGCATGGAATTCCACCGAGTTGCAAAAGGAACTTTCAATTTAATACCGCATATATTTTCCAATTTGTCTGATGCTTTAGTGGACCTACTTACTAAATTCCATACAGCAAAAACTTTTTGAAAAACCGAATCGTGTATTTTTTTATATCTTGCATTTGCTGTGACTGCATCTACAGTAATAATAAGGCTTAGAGTATGTGAACAACATTTAAAATGTTGAGGTGAAAGCACGTAGGTACTGTCATCATCAAAATCTACTGAAGATTCTACATCTAGGTACATCATTTTGATTTTGCAGTTCTGTTAATTCGCTATCATTATATTTGTCTCTAGACAGAGAAGATGCAAATATATTAAAAGATTTGCTGAAATTGCTTGCGTTATCCGTTAGCGTATTGTATTTGCCTCAGCGTTACAGAACCCCAGTTAAATAACGTCACCTGATTGGTCAGGGTTTACCCATATTGATTGATAGAATATGATTTTTCTTAATCGGCTATTACTTTATTTGTTTGATTGCTTGTAAGTTATGAAAATTAATAAAAATAAATGACGATATTTAAAAAAAAGTAAAATTAGAAAATTTTTAGAATTAGTGATAGTAAAAGAATCACAAGATGGCAACAAGATTATGTTATAATCTTGTTTAGCATCTTGCGATTCTTGCTCACATTTTTAAATGCAATGGGAAAATGTAAAACATTAAAAATAGTAAATAATTTTTAAACGTTTATTAGTTATTAATCCATCTTCAAAACATCTAATGTATAGTTTTCTGGTTTCATCATCGATTCTTAACAATTTGTGGGATCCTCAAGTATCGACTGCATGATTATGAGTAATATTCATCTTAACAATCCCTGCCAAAGGTTTAAAAATAAGTCCTTCTTTCGTGTTGCTTTGTTACACTTTTTAATTTTAATATCAATACTTGATGTACAGCCAGTATTTCATTCTGAATCCTTTATTCTTTTGTTTCTTGCAGCACGTTGACAAACAAAACACTTACGAAATACTAATCTAAAATAAAAAACTAAAATGATGACTATATAAAATATATATATTGATACCTGTTAAGTTGTCACTTCCGACAAATAGAGGAGGCGACCTGACGTCCGGGTTTTACACTTACCCTATCTGCACAAAATTTACTATTTATTACTGAGGGGAACTTCTAGAATATGTCCAGCAAAAGAGGGGAAGACATTTACAAAGTTTTTTTTCATATATATATATTGTATATATACAAGATACAAAGTCACTTCCATTCATATGCCTTTGGTGGCGTGCATATATAGACACAATTATAACATAATTACTTCCAGCAGGGTTGCCATATATCTCGGAAGTCACTACGCCTATTTCTTATTGCAGTTCCTATCGAGTTTGTTAAAAATACAGCTTCTCTTAAGTTCTTGTGAGTTAGTAAGTTGTAATTCGTAAAAACAATAGATTGTAATTGAAATTTTTTATTTTGCATTAAATTTATAACATATATGAAAAAAGCGGAAAAATATAACGTTATTTATTATTGTAAGCTTATTTTTAGTAAATGTTGTATTTTTGATTTTGATTTTATAACAAGGACTGTTCTGTTCATTTTTGTGTTTCTTATAAATTATTTTATTTCCGCTCCCAAAGGAAAGGTGTTTTTTCGGATGAAAAACTTAAATAGATCCTGAATTAGCTTACTTTCTTCATTAGAAGAAAAGAGAAAAGCTCGGTCAATGTTTTATTGGTTAAAGTACCAAGAAATTTGATTTTGTCTTCAGTTAATTGCTTTTGTACGGGATCGGCAAATCTTTGCGGTTGCACAGGAATCTCCTCAAAATTGCTGTTATGAATCTATTCGTGCAGGTATTAATTTTTTTAACTTAAAAGTAAAAAACAAAAGAACTACTTACTAGTCCAACACTACTTTTAAATTATCTACTTATACGCGTTTTTTTTAAAGCTAACTTCTGTCATACTACATTAATGTTTTAAGTTAATGTCCAAAGTGTTTTCAGTCTCGTTTGTTGGAAATTTATCTTGAAGTTTTAAGTTCGCATTTCCTCTTTTATCAAGGCTGTTTGTTTCTATGCACCTTAAGTTTACGTCCCTTCCTTTTTCAAGTTTTTTTGCTTCAACTTTTGTTTTAAGTTTTAAGTTTACTTCCTTCATTTTTTCAAGTTCCCTTGCTAGTAAAAAATATAATAATAACACTATGTTTCTAGTAATATAATAAATACAGTATTAATTTTCTTATATATTTTGTAGACAGAACGCATGTGAACACCTATTTTGAATATATAAGATTATTCAACAGAAAGTTACATTTTGAAGTTGTGATAACTTTTTAAAAACTCAACAGATAAGCAAACGAAAACCACATTTGTATTCGTAAATCAATGGGGCTTATTGAAATTAGTTTAAATGTTGAATATGTCCACCATTTTGTTCTTCAACAAGCAACAATCTTTCTTCTACGTTGTGAACAGGATTTTCCAGCAGATCTAGTTAAATATCATCAATTTGTTGTCAAATTGAATTTTTCAGTTCGTCCGTAGTCGTAGGAGTATTTAGAAAAACCCGTTTCTTTAGATAACTATAATAACAATGAATATGATCGATTTTAACTTGTATAGTCAACAACATCCATTACCAGTATAATATTGTAGAGCCGGCCTCGGTGGTTTAGTGATTAGCGCATTTGCCTTTAGATCCAAAGGACGCGGGGTCGAACCTGGCCGAGGTCGGTAAGATTTTTCTAGCGGGGAAAAATCTGAAAATGCGCCTTTTGTCGGATAAGAAGCAAAGCCGTAGGTCTCATGCCACTCGTTAAAAATCACTACTGGAGTTGGAATTACCCCAGATAGGCAAAATTCTTAATTAGGGTGTACAATAAGCCAATGATGGCTGCAGTGCTTAGCGATGCTTGGAAAACCGCGTCCTCGATCTCGCTCTTTCAAATCAATCAATTAATCATGATATTGTATATTTTCGTCATGGATACAAAACATGAAAAGGCACTCATAACTCCTGTGGGATTTTTCCAATTATTTCTCCGTCAATCTCATGGTAACCATGCAACTACAAACAATCTCTAAGCAACCATACATTTACACAATCCCTGATTTTGCTGACATATTTTTATTTTTAGAATGCCATTTTGGAAACGTGAAAGTTTTTAACAAACAATTTTCGTAATGCTAATAAATAAAATATTGTATGCTCCACGGCAGATACTCATGTTTTTTACCTTCCGTTGACTTACAGACCTCGGGCCAGAGGCCCTCGGTCCATGTTAACCTCAAGGAAGAAAACATATTCATATCTCCCTTAATACCTATAAAATGCAGCAAACTACCCGTTTTAAAAATTTAATAAGCACGAAAATGATTTCTGAGAGATTATCATTAAACCCATTCTCATGATAATCAAAATATTTAAAAAAAATCGATGAACAAACCCCATTGCTTTACGTATACAAATGTGTTTTTAGTTTGCTTATCCGTTGGGACCGCGGTGGTCGAGTGCGAGAACGCATTGACCACTCGAGGTCACACTGAATTGCGCTTGTTCCGGCGTGGTTTCGAATCCCCGCTGGGGCGACCGCATTTCAGTTAGTTAAGTTTAGGGTGCATGCTGCATGAATGGTTAGTGTGTAAGGGACGCCCGCACCTCCCTGAAGTAATGCGAAAGCGGTTCCGGGGGGGGGGAGCGGTAGTATGAATGTGTGAAAAAAAAAAGGTTTGCTTATCCGTTGTGTTTTTAAACAGTTATGGCAACTTTGAATTGTAACTTTCTTTTGAATAACCCTATATTTCATGTATATTTCTACTGTTAAAGTATAACTTTTTTCAATGGGATTCAGTATTATCATAAATATTCTTGAATTTGGAAAAAAATAATAAAATTTATTCAAGATTGAATAACGAATAAATTCAGTTTGAAAAAACAAGTTTTTTTGTTTTGCTTAATTCTGCCGAAGTCACTTAAAATTGTTTGAAAGTATTTGGCATGAAAGTTGCTCTTTAACAATTATTTACATGTTTTCGGGACCCGCTTGACCATTGAAGTTTGAATAACTTGTACGGGAAATGATGATTCTGAGAGTAACTTGAGTATACGGCTAAATAATTAACATGAACTAGAAATGATTTTAAAATTTTAATAATTTTCTAATGATGAACGAGAGAAGGTCATGTTTATGATTATTTGTTAATTTAGAAAGCTTTATTCTAGTTTTGTTACAGAGATAGGTAATGTAACATTATTTGTAAACATCTTTGTAATCAATAAACTAAACTAACCCAAATAAGATCTTGATATGCACATGAAAAGATATATGTATTACTGTATTAAAATAAATTACCGGCCAGTCTTGTATAACTTTAAATTTTTGTTAAGGCCACCCTAGACACGCAACGATATAACGCAATTTCTGCTTGCGCAACTGTATTGCACAAAATTTGTGTTTCATACATGATTCAATATTTTTGCGCAATATTCAGTTGAGTTCTGGAAACAGAGTTAATAGGAAGTCGAAAAAAGGAGAAGCATGTTGTATTAAGTTTTGCTTGCAAAACACCAAAAAACGGCGTTGGTCCAAAGGATGGTATTTAAAACTATTAACTTTTTTCTCCTTATCATTTTTTGCATTTTCGCCAAAATTCCTTGTACTTCTTTACCAAAATCTTATAAACTTCATTCTTCTTATTTCTATCACAATATTCCTTACCGCACATCGGATACTGCCCATCAAAATTTAAAAATTCCGACAGAAATTGGCGCTCTTGAGTTGTTGTTGTCATCGTGTCACACGCACCATCTCACTCAATATTGTATATGAAATTTCAAATGTGCTCAATCTTTAAACAATATATGGTATAAACGGACAATAACTTTGCGCAATATCAAATTTAGCAATTGCACAACCATCTATTGAGCAATATAACTGCATGTGTAGGGGAACTTTTAGACGAAACAGAATCGTATTAACTTGATAGCTCTAATGGCATTTTATTAATTATTAAACAAAGTCTGATGCGATTTTGTTCAGTTTAACAAAGAATTAAAGTTAACATCGAATTACCATTTATATAAGACTCGGTGTAAACTGTAAACGGGATTTGTGGATTAACAAAGAGATTCATTTTACTTCTAGATACAAATAGCTGTTTTTTTACTTTTTTATGTGTTAGCGACATTAATAAATTGCCTTGAGAACACATCTTAACCTTTAAACTTCATCAAACGACGAACTTTCACATCTTGAACGGGGAAGCCCCGGTAGCGATCGCAAAAAGTAGCGGGAATGATGTGTAAACAGCAAATATTTCCAGCCATTTAAACTACCAGC
>JABXWE010102284.1:0-17644 GCA_014611495.1 Limonius californicus
CGCTATCAAAATAAATGCCCAAGTCCTTCACCATGCTACGACGGGTTACTGATTCATCATCAATTGAATAGGGGAATATAATGGGAACGAGCTTCCTGGTGAACGTCATTACATTACATTTATTTATGTTAAGATGCAGATTATTCAAGTTACACCAACTCACAATCTTATTAATGTTCATCTGCAACTTAAGACAGTCGTGAGTAGTGTCGACAGAAGTAAATAATTTCAAGTCATCGGCGAACATGAGAACTTCACAGTTGAGGTCCACGCATATATCATTAATAAACAATAGAAACAATAGAGGTGCTAAATTCGACCCTTGCGGAACACCTGATTTAGCTATAAAACATGTAGATTTATGGCCATTATAGAAGACATATTGTTGACGATTAGATAAGTATGATTCGAACAGGGAAAGAAGGGAATGACTAAATCCAAAGTTACAAAGTTTTTTTAGTAATATGTCATGACTGATACGATCAAAGGCCTTCAAGAAGTCCGTATACACTACATCTACCTGACCTTGAACGTCCAAGTATTCCGATACATACTGAGTAAAACAACAGAGATTAGAGACGGTCGAGCGTTTTTCAACAAATCCATGTTGAAAAGGTGAGATACAACATTTAATAGAAGAGTAGATATGCTCATATAAGACTCGTTCAAAGACTTTGGCAAAATTGTTTAAGATAGCAATTGGTCTGTAATTTGTTACATTATCAGTATCTCCGCTTTTATGTACAGGACATATCCTTGTGATTTTCCATCTATCGGGAAAAACAGAAATTTTAAGACACAGATTGAATAAAATACTTAAGGGTTCAGAAAACACACCAGAACAATCCTTCACCAAAAAGCTCGGTACCTGATCCTCTCCCGCAGTTGATTATATACTAATTATATACTAATACTGTGAAAATATGCATATCTTGGAATTAGAAAAGTAAACAGAATAACTAAATAAATAACTCCCACTTTCCCAGCAGTGCGATTTTAGATAACTCCTTGGGATTTTCATGTAGGTAAAAAGTGGAATGTATTATTATTTTTCGTGTATTCTATGGCACCCTTGTAATACTGGGGCTGTAGATTTTGCTTTGATATGTTGCTACACTATTGAGAGAGGTTGTATGTAGGGAAACCAGCTTTTTCTTGATAAAGAACGCGTAGCTCAGTGAATACAGACGTTGCTTACAATGTAAGATATACCAGGTTCCATGCAAGCATTTCTTCGGAATCCATTGTACACCATCACTACGAATTTTGCCTGTATGAGAGATCTTGGCCCAATAAGAATTTTAATTTTCCAGGCCAGAAAAATCTCGCCGACCTTCATGGAGTTTAATCCCGCGTTTCTTGGATCTATAGGCAACTGTGCTATCAACTAGACCACTACCGCTGGCCTAGGTCAAGGTAGTCTTAAATAAATCATCATAATTATTATCATTTTAGCTCCTAATCCACTGTATTATATAGACCTCCCGTCGTTTTAAATATGTAAAAGTAACACCCTTGGGTAACAATACGAGGCTGAAGCGTAATGTTTGCAAAACTACCCTTAAGTCCTTGTAGAAGTAGTAGTTACAGCTTCTATATTTTATTACAATTTTTCTTGATGTCAAGTCAACCAACGTCAGAACAAAAACATAGCATCGATTTCAATAAAATGCTGGTTAAGCAGCTCAATAGAGAAACATGTAAAAATACTAATTTAAAATATTAGAATAAGTAGTAGTTTTGAAGTTATACCCTATTAAATTGTGAGTACTTTTATGCAAATTATTAAAGTATTATTTATATACTATTCAAGTATATGGTGTGTGATTTGTAACTGTGCAAAGATATACTGTGGGATCTTAATGAGGATGTAGTAACACAATTACCTGTTTTCATTGTCACAATTGAAGTCGGCAATTTCATTTAAAAATGAAGTAATTATCTATAATTTAAAGAATATCTATTTTACGCATTTAAAATTAAAGTATATCATCTGATGTAGGTTCCTTTCTGGATTTAGTAAAATTACTGTATTTTAAAGCACCGAGACAAACCTCTCAGGTACTGCTTCTATTGTTTATGTTAGTTATGTCGATAGAACAAATTGTAACAAATATTAGCATAAGTAAAGCGATGATGACACAGGTAAATCGGAATTTTATACATTTGTTCTAATTTAAAATAATTTATATTTTTTGTTGTGGTATGTTTTTGCTAAACACAGTATGTATTATGTCTTGCATGATCCTCGTAAATTATGATGACACGTGTTTTAAAATATGCCTAGATTATAGTCTTTTTTTGCATTCATTCATACTACCGTTATATCCTGCCCGAACCATTTTCGCATTACTTCAGGGGGTGCGGGCGTCCCTTACATACTAACCATTCATGCAACATGTACCCTAAACTTAACAAGTGAAATACGGTCGCTTCAGCCGGGGTTCGAAAACGCGGCAATTATACCGCATTTCACTGTGACCTCGACTGCTTGCGCGTATTCGCGCTGGCCCATGGAGGTCCCAGATTATAGAGTCTATAATTTGTTAAACATTCAGCTTTGAAAATTAACTTTATATGGAAACATGAAGGTGTATATAAAAGTGGATTATGTGTTGTTTTGGAAAAACCAAAGCATGGATATTTTATTCTCATGAATGAATAGCTTTTACGATTTAATTGAATTATGTTGCTTACCGTCTGAGCTCTGAATTTGGACATACTGTATTCCTGGATAATGATATTTGATAATGTGACAGTTTACGAATTGCTAGATCTAGAATATTAATTAATGTATAATTAGACGATATACGCATAATAATTAGTTAGAAAATGTTTGTGGCTAACTCGTATTCTAAAATGTATTATAAGCCAGTATTCTGTTTGTATGTTACAGTTAGAGAAAAGAGTTTAATTTTCAGAAATAATTAATTTGTAAACGTAACGTTGGCTGCCTGCAAACAAAAACTTAAACTTCAGACAGCGAATAAATTTGAGGGGAAATTCAGCTTTTACTTGTTAAGCAAATGCGTGATACATCTAGAATGCAACGAATGAAGTTTCCCGACGTGGCGACTCCACAAGGGAAGTCGTCTATTCAAACAAACTACGCGAAAGAACTCGGAATTTCTGTACAAAAAAACTGATAGGTATCTATCTATTTTCTCATACTCTGGATAAAACACGCTGTTTCAATTTTTTACTGGAATAATACAATTTTGTTTGCTGTTAAGCTGACAACAAAATTAATGAAACAAAAAATTGTAATGAAGCTTCTTGTAAAGGTCTTCAACAAAAGTCCGTCCAAAGAAAATCGCTATGTTGCATGTGAAGTAAACATAATGTCAATAATTCCTTTAGTAAGTGCGTTTAAACAAACGTGTACCATATATTTCTTGTTGGCGAAAGTTACTGTTACGATTATTTCATAAATGTATGCTATTACCAGTACAATAGTAGATTTGTTAACAATAAAACTTTAAATTATATTTTGTATTGTAATATAGCAGTGATTGATTGAAAACGATCAAAACGAACATGAATTGCCGTAACGATATTATAATAGAAGAAATATTTAAGAGAATTAATATACAGAAATGTGTGAACATTAAAAATGGCGATCAACATATACAAAACAAACACAGTAGCGTCCCTTAGAATGCGCATCTGGAAGAGGTATACAGTTGCATACAAAATTCTTTATTGAATTTGAGTTCATAAACTCGAACATAAACGTTTCATAACTTACGTTGCGTAGCAACTAATTTAGCTATCTAAACAAATTCTGCAGTAACTTTAGTTGACCTAGTCAATGTATTTTAATGTTTCCTTCTTGTATTAAATGTAGTTCTTTGATACATCTACCGAAACTCTTATAAAGCAATAAGCGAATTACTTAAGGCGCTAGTTTAGCTACTCAAAATAAGCGTTTCCTTATACCGCCGCAGCTATGTTAGTATACCACCTCTCTACTTGCGTTTTTTTTTTCTAGTAGACAACTTTTCCAAGACTAAAATATGGTCAAAAAATCATAAAATCGTAGGAAGACCAAAATTGCCAATAGTAGTGCAAAAATACGGTAAAATAATTCTGTCCAAATAATATGGGGACAGAATACATATTATATGGAATTAAATTAGCGAAAACTTATTACAAACTACCATCACTTAAGAACATAAAGCACATAACCCCAAACTCAAGATTTATCTAATTTTCTTACAAACAGAACAATACCGAGACTGTTACGTAATGTCTTTTACATTGACTACAGTTCGCTTTTCAACGTTCGGGCCCTAAGCCTCTTGTCGAACAGGGAAACAAATATAATAATTTGTCGGTATGGGAAGTTATATTCAATTTTGGTTGCCAGGTAAATCATTAATTATTCAGCATCATCAAATTACTTGCAAGAATCCACAAAATGGTTGTCAATTGGTCCACGTTTATAAGAAGTTTCCAGCAACATATAGAGTTAGCCAAAAGAACGGAACAATGCAAATATCTCTAATACTGCAATTTCGACAAAATTTTTATATACAGGGTGATTCACGACGAATAGTAAATATTTTATGGGGTGGTAGTATGAACTATTTTCAGTAAAAAAGCTCATATGAACATATGTCCAATTCTCAATAATTACGGATATGTAGCTGTTTTGATGTTACCCATTAAAAATATCATTAAACGAATTAAGGAAAGACAAATCACTTGTTTATTTACATTTATTTACAACAAACACAAACATAAAACAAAACAACAACAGTTTAAAGCAAATGCTCAAAAATATCACCACCGACTTCCATAAACCTTCTAACTCTGTCGGCATAAGTGTGTGTAGCTGTTTTGAGTTTGCCTTGTTGTTCGTTTATGAAAGCAGCACTATTCATAATGCGAGTGACCAATTATTCTCTTGTGTTTACTCTTTCTTTGTATACTTTGCTTTTCATCCAACCCCATACACAAAAATCTAAAGGGGCAAGATCTGGCGACTTAGGTGGCCAATGAACACGACCATAGCCTCCGATCGATTATTCTGGGAATGTGTCATTTAGATGATCTGTCACTTGACGGCTAGAATATGCAGGAGCTCCGTCATGTTGGAAGTGTATGACTATCCTTGTAGGAACAACATCTAATAACAGTTGAAGCTGGTTTTGCAAAAAGTCTAGATAAATTGGGCCTGTAAGGCGATTCGGTAATATCACAGGCCAGCCGGCCTCGGTGGTCTAGTGGTTAGCGCGTTTGCCTTTAGATCCGAGGGACGCGGGTTCAAACCTGGCTGAGGTCGGCGAGATTTTTCTAGCGGGAAAAAATCTGAAAATGCGCCTTCTGTCGGATAAGAAGTAAAGCCGTAGGTCCCGTGCCACTACGATGTGTGACACGTTAAAAATCACTACTGAGGTTGGAATTACCCCAGATAGGCAAAATTATTAGTTAGGGTGTACAATGGGCCAAATGTGGCCTAAGTGCATAGAGATGCTTGGAAAACCGCGTCCTAGATCTCGCTCTTTCAAAGCAAGCAAGCAAGCAATATCACAGGCCCAATCAAGTTACTGTCGATCACACCACACCACACATTTACCGGGAAGGCATGTTGATAATTTGTTTCAACAGTGGCATAAGGATTTTCTTCTGACCACCGATGTGAGTTATGGCTATTGTTGATACCGCTACGAATGAAATTTGCTTCATCAGTGAACAATATTGATGGAATTACTTGGCGATTAGCAATTACCCACCTACAAAATTCCAAGCGTCTGGTTTCATCTCCTGGATGAAGGTGTTGTACACGATGTAGATGAAAAGGGTACAAGCCATGAAAATGTAACGTTCGCCATACTGTTGCTTGTGGAACACCGATTCGTGTAGATATTCTGCTTGCGCTTGTTGAAGGACTATGTTCTACTAACTGAAGAAAGCCTTCTAGTTCGTTCCAATTCTGTACATTTGCCCGTTCATAAGCAATACGACTGCTAGTAATTGTACCGGTCAAACGCAGTTTGTTGAACACATAAGTGAACACCTTGCAATTTGGTATTCTGCGGTTGGGAAAACGCCTAACGTATTCTCTTTTAGCGAAAAGAGCATTTCCACTACAAAATCCGTAAGCAAATACCATATCGGAATGGGTAAAGACGTTTAGTATTTTAAAAACACTTGCGAACAATGTCTATGATAATAAACAGCTTCAAATGTCACACACTCACTTGTTTTTAAAGTGCTGAGTGCTTGTCATCTGTTTCTGTACTCGCCAATTTCAAACAGCTACATATCCGTAATTATTGAGAATTGGACATATGCTTATATGAACTTTTTTACTCAAAATACTCCATACTATCACCTCCTAAAATATTTACTGTTCGTCGTGAATCACCCTGTATGTTTTTATACATTTGTCGGTAGATATATCTTTTGCGAGTTCAGTAATGTGAAGTTTGATATCTTTATTTTTAGCTATTCTATATACAGGAAAATTTTCTTTTTAGTATACATTGCCTATGTATACTTTTAAAAAGAACGCGTCAATTACACCTATTGTGTAGGCAACCAACTATACCGACAACTCAAAAACAGAAGCATACGTCAGGGTAGTTGTGAATTATTTGAGTATGAAGGTTGATGCAGTCTTTATATTAAATAAGTATTTCACCCTGTATATAGGACACAGATGATGACTTTTTTATTAAATACAAAAATCGACAGGATAATGTTTCCGTGAGGTCCGTGAACATTGTACTTCCTTTGTACAACAAAAATACATCAACGGCAAAGTGGCGTAATGGTCAGCATAGATGCCTTCCAAGTGGTTGATCCGAGTTCAATTCCCGGCCATCGCAAACCTTTATTAATTATTTTTTTGTTATAACTATTAATTATGATTTCTTCAACGTAGCATAAAATATTTAATTTCATTTCTTCAGTTAAAACGTGATTACTTTTAGTTCTTATTTTATGGGAATTTATTACGCATCCCTCTGATTTAAATTTTCTAACAATTGTTTGTATGGTTCGAATACAAGGAATAGGTCTTTCTGGATATTTTACTGAAAATAAATCTGGCACAGTTCTTAAGTTGTTTCCATTCTGGTACCATATTAGAATTTCCACTTTTTCGTCTTTACTGGTTGTATAAAAAACGCAAGACGACACTAAATAAAGATTAATTTTATTCATTAGCATTGAATTGATTTGATTCTTTTGATTACAGCATGTTTCAGTTGTTTGTATAGTTGGTTGTCTACACAATAGGCGAAATTGACGCGTTCTTTTTAAGAGAATACATAGGCAATGTATACTAAAAAGAAAAATTCCCTGTATATTGAACAGAACAGTCAACAATAATGCTTCGTAATTTGTTTTACGCAGCACACGACAACAAAGCAATGAAAAATAAACAAATAAAAAACACAAATAATAATAATAATAATAATATCACTTGAGCAGATGCTTCAATTGATAGCCATTTACTTCGTGGCAATTAATAGCCAAATCTATGTACAAATCGTTGAGTTACATTAGCAAGTTATTCTGTAGGAATTCTAATTTAACCAAATTCTCAGATGCATTTCTTCCAAATTATTGGTCGCTTTGTATAAACTCTAGATTTTGAAAATGTCCCTAAATAATAAATCCAGTGGATTCAGGTCCAGAGAACGAACCATTTAATAAAATCTATGCGCCCAATCCGCGTATCTGGAAACATTTGGTTTTATAAATAGCCTAATAGGGAGGTGCTCTGTCCTGGTCGTACCAAATATTATTAAGTAATTCGCCTTCTTCAAGAACAGGAACTATTTGATGTTCTAAAATTTCTAAATACTAAAATACTTCTGACCTGTTAATGTATCCTCGATAAAAAATGGGCCGAGAATGTATTTCCTAAAAGTATCGACTAAAACAGATAATTTTTATGGGTGCTGGGTATACGGTTGAATCCAACGAAGATTATTTCTCGACAAATACTATCGTTATGACTATTGATCGTAGCATTTAAACAAAAGGTTACCTTATCTGAGAACACCATATTTTGTGTAAGATTTCGATCATTATTACAGATCTCTAGAGATGTTTCGCAAAATTGTAATCCACGATCATAATCATCGTCCGATAGCTCTTGCATTAAATTAAGTTTATATGGATATTTTTCATGCTTCAGTACTCTTTCTATTAAATGACGATTAGGTACGCCATTTATGCAAGTGCTGAAGTGGAAATTGGAGGTATTTCTTCGTAATCGCAATATGTTGAGGTATATTTCATTAGTTACAGTTTTTAGTAATCTAGTTTTTTTTTTTTTTTTTTTTGTTTATTGGCATTTACAATCTGTTCGATTTCAGAACATTCAGTAAATATTATGTTACAATAAATGACATGGAGGGATTGATCCCATGATCCTTCCCTTTTCTCAATTATTAACTAATTATAAGAATTACTTAATTATGTGACATTATAAATTTGAAATAATCTAGTTTTACGTAAATTTCCATTTCCATTCAAATCCTACTATTTTAAGGTAATTAACCACTGCGTGCACTATTACATCTGGATCTTCATGCTGATTATAAAGTACACGTTTTTTGGTGATTTCTACGACGTTGACCAAAACAAACCATAATTAAAATTTGAATACGTTCTCTTCCTGTTAATTGAACTATTTCTAATGTTACATTCAACTGTTCTAACTAATTTGATTAAATAATTTATTACAGCAACCGCACTGCCAAACCTATCCATCATCAACTCAACACAACATGAACCAAGCAAAATTTGACAACTTTATAAAACTATTTACGCTTCCCACATTCTTCTGTTTTCATGGGCTGCTAGATAACACTTACGTAACATTATTGATAAATATCTTTAGAATTATTAAAAATAATGGCATCAAACCTTATCTTCATTGTATGCCCCCTAAATCAGAATCTTTATATAGAAAAGTTTGTAGAAAACGTAGTAACCGTATACAGGGTGTCCCAAACCGTACCGGTAATATTTGAAAGATGCATTCCAGAACTTATTTAGAGTCGAAAAATCCCTATAAACATATGTTCTAAACGTAACCGTTAACGAGTTATTGTTTATTTCATTATTTATGTGGCTAAACTTTTTGTTTAAAGAATTTTATGTAATAAATATTTTTTCAATACATTTTTATTATATACAAGAAATGGTCAAAATTATCTCTATTGTGTTCGATACACAAAGCCGCACGTCCCAGAAGAGATAGTTGCGTTCTTAATATGTTTGCTGGGTTATTCTTAATAATATCGGCAGGCTGCTGTATTTTTTGGCGTAATTCTTCTACCGCGTGTGCTTTCGTTGCATAAACAATCTGTTTCATGTAACCCCAAAGATAAAAATCTATTGGAGTCAGGCCCGGCGAACGCGATGGCTATACTGCGGGTCCTCCTACTCCAATCCATCTTCCCGGAAAATGTGCGTTAAGTCAAGCTCTAACATGAATACATTGATGTGCCGGTGCCCAATCGTATGGATCCCACATTGCACGTCTAATATTTAATGGCACATCTTCCAGTAATAAGGATAAAGAGTTTTCTACAAAATATTGCTAATTCGCACCATTCAAACGGTGTGGCAGTTCAAATGGGCCAATCAGGCGATCATTAAGAAGCTATCATATTAAGACTAAATATGTGTTGAAGATGCGAGCGTCTTCTTAAATGAGGATTTTCTGCAGCCTATTCATGAAAATTATAATAATTATCGATACCATCGTGTGAAAGAAGCTTTATCGGTCCATAAAATATGCGGTAGGTTTTGATTATTTTGTATCTAATTACAAAATCTTAAAGGAGCTTCAAAATCATTACCTAGAGCATGAACTCTTTGATGGTGATATTGATGTAAGCAAGCACTTCTTATTAGTTTCCACGCCTAGTTTCTATATATTCCAGTACCTAATGCGCACTTAAAGACGGATCTTCTTGCAATAAATCAAGAATTTGTTCATGATCGTTTATGGGTTTACGGAAAACTCCTTGGTCGACTGCATGTCTTGCATTGAAAGTGCCATGTTCCCTCAGCTGATAATGTGAATTAAAAAAATTGCACGCACAGGCAGTCTTCTATTGGGATATCTTCTACGATATGCTTGTTGTGCTGCTAAAGCATTTCCGTCATACAGACCATAAACCTAATGAATATCTGCATATTCTTTATTTGGAAATAACATTGGCATTATGAATCATTTGTGAATTACAATGGGAACAAGGTTACAAAGAAGAAGCCAACAACTTCAGTATCACAGAAATAAACTGGCAAGTATAATAACAATAATTTGCTAAAGACGATGTTCAAATGTTACCAAACAAAAGACGCGATCATGGCAACTAGATCAGTATTTTAGAAAATCTGTTGAACTAAAATTTTAGCCACATAAATTATGAAATAAACAATAATTCGTTAAAGGTTACGTTTAGGACATACTTATGTCTGTATAGACTTTTCGTATCTAAATTATTTTTGGAATTCATCCTTGAAATATTGCCGGTACTTTTTCAGACACAGTGTATACAAAGATTTTAGGGGCTATAGGTACTAGATATTTGTAAATTGTAGTATTTAGAAACTATAAAAAAAGTCATGTACATCTTAATTCTCCACTTATCAAATAAATACTATAAATTGAAGTTTCTAATATTATTACTTAAATTAATAAACTCATTTTGTTTTCCATGGCCAACCCTTATAAGAAACTTTATTATTTATAATGTGTTTGTAATAACTATCATTTGCTCATAAACTGTTTTTTTAGATTTTGTATTAATTTTAACGTTGAAAAACTAACTGCAACTGAAGTAAATCACAATACGTATAGACAAAAGACAAAATAAAATTATTACAAAGCCTTGGGATTATACTAATTGTAAGAAAGTCAGATAAAACTTGACATTGGGGTTGTATGGAATAGTATTTACGGGTGGTAGCTTGTAATGCAGTAAAAAAGTTTAGTAAATAAAAGACACCTGTATCGTAGTCGTACTGTAATTTTACTGGAGTTTTGCACTACTTTTGGCAACTATTCTATCATTATGATTTCCAAAATATATTGTTCACTTTATTTGAATCTTGGATATGTTGTCTATTAGCTAGTTAATAAAACCGGGAGTTGAGATGTGGTAGGTATATTAACGTAGCTACGGTGAGAATAGGAATTGCTTATTTGGAATCACTTTAGTAGCCTCTTAGCTACTTAATTTGCCACATAATATTCTTTAATTCTAGAGATACACTTTGACAGTTTTTTTTATCAAATAGTACGGGTATTGCTTACAAATCTTAGTGGTTTTACTCTTAGAATGATAATATTGGTCAATTGACACTTTCGGATTTTTAATTATTCACTAAATTTAAGAGATACTTTGAACTGCAGTGCTGGTTATGTTTAATGGCAACGTTTGACTCTCTGTGAAGGGTTTGGTGGTAACCATTATGTGTATTCAAGATAATTAGTGACAATATTTTTTGTATATTTATCATTGTTTTTGATAATACGAGAAGAATATCTGTGTATCAAGATTATTATTATTTGGAGCTGTGGATACTTAATTCATATCTTTGATAGATGTATTAACATTATAGTAGCAACTCATTAAAATTCATATCTTTTACTGAGATTAAGATTATTCACAGGGTTCTTTGATGCTATTCCCCATAGCTTTAACAATTTGACATATAATTGTGGCTCTGGAGACATTGTCATCCTGCCTGATATACTCCCACGTTGCTTTCCTCTTCTCTAGCGTGTAGCACTAACGAGCTTTCACTACAATTAAGTACAACTACTGTAACCCCTAACTTTGATAATTACGTTCTGGGGAAGTTTTCTTCTTTTCTCTTGTATGTAACTTGCAAGGAAGTAGTTTTAAATATATAATTTCTTTCCGTTTGCCGCCATATATAACTTAAACTGCTAATCCTACATAGGTTTAAACTTCAATATAGTTAGTTATATAGGACTATTACATTTTCTGCAAAGGAAAATAATTCAAGGCATTTACAAAACTAACCTATAGAGCACTAAACATAAGTAATAAATATACATAACTTATTGCTTTGTTGATTTATTTGCAAACTTTTCATTAATAGTAAAATATCTAAACCGTTCGTAATATCGCCCAACACCATAGCTACTCGACAGATTGTGTCAATTCTATGTTATCTGTAACCAATATGTCCGATATAAAAATACGTTTCACCAATGTTATTAATGTAATTAGTTAATTAATTTATACTAAAGCAAAGTAGCAAAGTTATCACGTTCAAATATCCATAGAGAAACCAGAATATGCTAATGCTTTGATTTATCTATCGCATACCTAAGCTTTGAAGCTATTGATTCGAGTGTTCGTTGCTGTCGGAATACAATTCAATTTCATATACTGGGGGTATTTACTGTCCTCACACAAAACGATGGCAAATTTGCTTACAGGGGCGTGTGGTCCTTTTATGTAAATTATGAGTAGCTCTGTGTGGCTTCTGCAAGTAATCTCGAAAGCTGGAACCATCTTTGTAGCAAATACAGTGGACTACATCACACGCCGAACACTTTAAGCTTTTAATTTATGCATTGAATGAAGATATCTAACCAATTTTCGTAACTGAAATTATCTGTGTATAATAATCTGCACTTTATGTAAATGAAATAGCTTTTATTTTATTACTATTGCTTTATAGTTGCTTGTTTTGTTTGCTTCGTTTCGATGGCTACTTCAGTTTGATCCACTGAAAATTAAGATTGTCAGCTTTCATTCAAATATTTTAAATCTGAGGATGCAAACTAGGGCAACCTTTTAAGTTTTTACAAAACGACCACTAGGTTGCGCTATTGAGATTTGTCATTACTATATTCGTAACATTTTACATTTGCTATTGCCAAAACAGTGGTAGCTTAGAAATGGACGGAAAAGTTTGTTTACAGTGAGCGTTTAAAAAAGCAATTAAATGAAAAAATGGAAATTTCACGTAAAGCTTTTCGTTGGATAACTTTTTACAATTGTAGTAAAGGTCTAACTTAACAACAATCAATAGAATCAGTTTGTTCAACTTTTGGTAATGAAGCACCATCAGAAAAGACTGTTTAAAATTGGTCAGTGATAAATTTCGTGAAGGTCGACCAAAATCGGTTGTTATTCCAAAAACATCGACGCTGTGCGTAACATGATTGAAGAAGATCGGCATGTGACTTAGAGTGTGTGAGAGAGAGGCATCCTTAGGCATATGGAAGACTGCAGTACATTCGATTTGGCATGAACATTTAGCGGTGAAGAATATCTGTTCCCGATGGATTCCGCATAATTTGACCAAACTCAAAAAAAGGCTCGCGTTAATTGGTGTAAGGAAATGTTCAAACAATTCGACCGAGGAACTGCAAAATCCGTATACAACATCGTAACAGGCGACAAAACTTGGATATGTTCGTGTAAACGGGAAACTAAGCAACAATCCACTGTTATGTGTTCCAAGGTAAATCGAATCCCACAAAAGTTGTTCATTCACGAAGCACTTCCAAGAAAATGATCGTTTGTTTCTTTGGTTGTACTGGACATGTCGCAACCATTCCTTTACAGGATCGAAGAACAGTTAACGCTGAATGGTATACAACAATGTGTTTGACAGAAGTCATCGAGGAAATCAGGAAAAACAACCGAAAACAACGCATCGTTCTTCATTCTGGCCATGCCTGTTCTCACCCAGTACGTCAAACAATACATTATTTGAAGGAGAAAAACATCGAATAATGCCTCATTGCCCGTATTCACCTGATTTATCGCCTAACGACGTTTTTGTGTTCCCGAATATCAAACAAAAAATGCGTGGATAGCGATTCTCATCAGCTCAAGAAGCTGTTGAAGCCTTCAAAAACCATGTTTTTGATATACCTACTTCAGAGTGGAAAAATGTTTCGAAAATTGGTTCGAACGCATGCAAAAGTGTATACATGTTAAGGCTAATATTTTGAAAATCAATAAACAGTGTTTCGAAAAATATTTTTTTCTTTCCTTTTGTGTAAAAGTAGAAACTGCCCTCGTATAAGCTGTGGATTGGCAAGTAACGGAGTAAGAAGTTTTATAGATATGGAGGAAATTAAGATTGTAGTTTTATTTTCTACAATCTATAGCAGAGTGCAGTAACGGAATGTACGAAATTTTAATAAAAATGATGACTCACATCTCTAAACAACTGATTTATTTATCAAACTTTAGTAATTGTAAATGTACGGAATCAGTTATTGATCGCTTTGGGTGATTCTGATTCATTGACAGAGACTGTCATAGAGAAAATTTTACCGCAACTTATGTGCATATTTGAAAAGTTGCTTATAAACACCTGTTGTAAGGTGATTACTGTAGAAACTAAAGTTTCTTAAAGGGGGGTAATTAAAAACAGATTTTAATATTCGATATCCTTCAATGTTATGAAACTACCATTTAAGTTTATTACGCTTCAGTAGGTTTCAAAAGTACTCTTCATTCTTGTAAATCGGTTATCTGAATTGTGTGAATTCTGTTACTGGCTATATATAAATATATATATAGCATATAATACAAACGAAAATTAACTTTGCATGCATTAAATCTAGGGTCACCATGATGTCGAAAAATCTATGGGAATTTGATACTGTGCTGATATTTTAAGCTTCGTTGAGATCTGAAGCTTTTTTCTGTATTTACTTCGCTGGATAGTTTCTGCACATGCAAATGAAAACAAATTCACAAAGTATGTCAGATTCTCCTATAAATTTGCTAAGCATCGTTTTATATTGTTTCTAAAGGCCGAATGTACTTTAACAGGAGTACCAGAAACGTCTCAACTTTTTTACAACCTACAACTGTATCTTTTACAACAAAGTTTAAGTTGTGAGTAGCGCAAGGGATATATTCAGCACTAGGTTGCAAATATTTAATTTACCGGAAGATCCCTTCAAACCTGGAGTTTAAAGCATTGTTTGCACGTCAGATAGCGTAAACTACGCAAAATGTTAAATATATTATAATCACATAGAATGTTGCATTGATAAAGAATTCGCAAGGTGTTGGAGAAACTACCAGAAAATTTGTATTATCAAAAAAATTTCAATTTCGATCGTAAAAAGTGCTTTTGTAAATATTTCTATCTAGAAAAAATAAATTCCCCACAAAATAATTTTTGGCTCATTTCAGATAAGTACTAGACATTATTGCATTGTGTGGTCGATGATCATTCTGAGCGAAATATTTACCTAAAAGAATTATCTGAAAAAGAAATACTGTTGTTTGACAATGGCATTTACGAGATATACCTGTAGGAGAAATAAAATTGTGAAATCACATTTCAAGACGGACTGTAACATAAAAATATTTCTTGATGACTTTTATCATTCGCTCTTAAAAAATTCTGTAGTAAATACATTTTTGTTTCAATACATTTTATAATATTACGAGATACGGTTCCTCTTAGAGAAGACTATGTAAAATCCTAAAAAGTATACGATGTGTGTCAAACTTGTAGATGCAGGTATAGAATTTCGCTTTTTTTGCATTCATACATACTACCCCCCCCCCGAACGGCTTTTGCATTACTTCAGAATGGCGCGGGCGCCCTTACACACTAACCATTCAAGCAACATGCATTCTAAACTTAACTAAGTGAAATGCGGTTACCTCAGCGGGGATTCGAACACCCAGCCAATCGGCCGCATTACACTGTGACCTCGAGTGGCAGCGCGTATTTGCACTGCTCCACCGGGGTCCCTATCTTATATCGCTCGTTTTCTAACTATTAACAGAACTCGTGGGCTATGCCGCACGATTTCCTAGAGAGTTTTAAAAAAGTAATAGCTAAGCTGTGTGGAGTTTTTAGATACGAGGGCAGCTTTTTAAGCTTTTACAAAATCTAGGAAAGAAACATTTTCTTTGGAACAAACTGTTTTATTGCTTTTCAAAATATTCGCCTTTAAGATTTATACAGTTTTGTACTAGCTCAAACCAATTCTCGAAAAATTTTTTTCACTCGGAAGTTGGTATCGCAAAGAGATGGTTTCTGAAGGCTTCAACAGCTTCTTGAGGTCGTTAGGCGATAAATCAGGTGGATAAAGGCTATGAGACATTAATTTCATGTTTTTCTCCTTCTAATAATTAATTGTTTGACGTGCTTTGTGAGACTTGGCATTGTCATGATGAAGAATGATGCGACGTTTTCGGTTGTTTTTCCTGATTTCGTCGATGACTTCTGGCAAACAAATTGTTGTATACCATTTAGAGTTAACTGTTCTTCGATTCTCTAAAGGAATGGTTGCGATATGTCCAGTACAACCGAAGAAACAAGCGATCATTTTCTTGGAAGTGCTGTGTATGAATGCCAAGAAAAAGGTAGTTGATAATGCGTTCTAAAATATAAAATCATGGCGGCAGTTATAATACAATTTTCACAATCAATAATCTTCAGTAATTCTAGCGGTCCTCAATATTTGCTAATATTCTATTGCTGTTACATATGTGATTCTGGAACGAATGCAGCATTGTAACTAAACAAACCACTGGTCAGTCAGCAGTTAAGACAGTTGGCGTTTCATTTATAGATAATATTAATATAAATGGCACTTATATTCGTAACATAATTATAAATATGAAAAGTGAGCTTCCTAGCGTTAATGGAAGTGACCCATTCTCACTTTTTTCGATAAGTTAATAAAGTATTTCTCTTCGGTGTACTTATTTACAATGTGCTCCAATCGTAGTGCTTTCTATTAGCTGCATCTCTCCATCGAAATGCTTTTAAGCAAAGCAGGCTTAGCTTAACCACATAATTTAGGGTGTGGTTAAATCTATATACGTGCATGGCGAGCGTGGATCAGAAACTTATTAGCTAACATAAAAAATGTAGAATTTCAGTAATGCTTTAAGGTACGTCATTATATTTCTGAAATTTCACACACCCACCTGTTCAATCGACCATAAATACATTTTTATTCCATCAATCATTTTATGAAAACCCAGTATCCGTAAGGGGCAAAATTTATAATAGGCTTTGCTTGTAACGGTATTACGAAGTGCAGTGATCGTTCTAGTTCGCTGGTTTTACAAAAATATTCATTTGAGGCTTTAGTTCACATAGTAGAAAACTCTTACCAGATATATGACAAATTTGATGCATGGTTGTAATAATTTTAGACTAAGTGTACTTTAAATAACGTTATTCAAATAAACATTTTCCAATAGTCGTACTGCTTACACATTTTACGAGAATAGTTTTTAAAGCAGCACATTTCAGTTTATTAAGCAATTCTTACTTTGTCTCTCATTGAAGTTAAATTTAGATGGTATATTGTTCTACAGACAGACATAAGTTATTTATTAAATGATGCATATAAGTTGCCAGTTTTTATGTTTGCAATTTAATATTTAAAATAGAACTTCGATTAACGCAATAGGGAGGTATAAGGGATCTCGGTGGTCTAGTGCGAGAACGCATTGGCCACTCCAGGTCACAGCAAATGCAGTCGCTCCGTTGGGGCGATCGAATCCTGGCTGGGGCGACCGCATTTACTTAGTTAAGTTTAGGGTGCATGTTGCATGAATGTTTAGTATGTAAGGGACGCCCGCACCCCAATGAAGTAATGTGAAAACGAATTGGGAGGGGGGGG